>PVKV010019979.1:15805-40973 GCA_004027835.1 Alouatta palliata | reverse complement strand
CTCCTGAGCTCAAGCCATCCTCCCCACTTGGCCTCCTAACGTGATGGGATTGCAGGCATGAGCCCCATGCCAGCTGCTGTCTCCCTCCTGATTCCCATAAATGTTTGCTTCTGCAGGAACATACGTTTAACTTCCTTCCACCTGCTAATCACCCATACTCTCTCCACTTTCCCATCTTTATATATGTTGACATAGAACTTGTATGTCTTTTTGCCCTGTCCAGCATTTATATACACAACAAATTATGTAGAGACACACTTACTGAAGCACTTGGCCGAGATATTGGTTACATGGATGAAATAAGACTGTGATATTTGAAATGAGAAAGGAAATGTAAGTGCAGAGACATGCTGCAAGGAGGTGTGTCCATAAATGTAAGTAGATTTCGAAGCACTGTGTGATTATTAAATCCTATTGAAATATTTTGAAAAGAAATTACTCTGGAATTTCTTCAGTTGTACCACTTTTCTCTATCATAGCAAAATTTAAAGGAGGCCTTGCTATTAAATCTGTAAGCACCACGATGATGTTCGGTATTATCTCAATGTACACGAAAAGTATATAGATGGTTTATGCTTATTTGAATCTTCTCTCTTTTTTTCTTGCTTTTTTTTTCTTGGTCTAGTTAGTGGTCTATCCGTTTTGCTTATCTTTTCAAAGGTCCAACGTTTCATCTCATTAATCCTTTATATTGTTTTGGGGGAGTTCTCAGTCAGATTTAGTTCTGTTCTGATCTTTGTGTTTTTTTCTGCTAGCTTTGGGTTTGGTTCTTGTTTTTACAGTTTTTTGAGGTGCTATGTTAGGTTGTTGATTTAAGACCTTTATATAGATACATAGATAGATAGATCGATCGATCGATAGATAGATAGATAGATAGATATTTTTTGAGTCAGTTTTTCACTCTCGTTGCCCAGGCTGGAATGCAATGGTGCAGTCTCAGGTCACTGCAACCTCTGCCACCTGGGTTCAAGTGATTTTCCTGCCTCAGCCTCCCAAGTAGCTGGGATTACAGGCATGCGCTGCCACGCCTGGCTAATTTTGTGTTTTTAGTAGAGATGGGGTTTCACCATGTTGGTCAAGATGATCTCGAACCCCGGACCTCAAGAGATCCACTCACCTCGGCCTCCCAAGTGCTGGGATGACAGATGTGAGCCTCCGTGCCCAGTCCATTCTATCTTTTTGATGTAGGATTATGCAGTTCACTACTCTCTGTTTCCTTGTCTTTAAAACAATGCTTGGGCCATGATTAAGGGTGCCTTCACCCGTACACTAGGCTTATGGAAACAAGAAAAGAGCTACCATGGGTTGGTGGATCTACAGAATAGAAACTTGTGCAATCAACAGCCGGGTACTAATGATGAATTTGACTTGTCTGAATTCAATCCGTGGTTTTGCAGATAGCAGAGCAGGCAGACCGACAGAGCTAAATGATTCCACCCCAGCTCTCTCTCCAAAGTATTTTTGTGTGTTGACTCAGGCAGGAAATGGCTCGGCTCAGTAAAAGATTTAAGCAGAAAGAGTTAAAGGAAGCCTCGATGTTTAAACATTCATTTTGGCTTAAATGTCTAATTAAGATTGTGGTGTCTTGACGATTTAACACATCCAAAAGCGGCATTTTCTCGCTGCAACTGATCACAGTTCAAGGCCTGCCAGCCAAGCATGAAGTTTTGTTAATAAGAAATATAAGCTTATAGTCAGGCCTCTGGATACTGCCATTAAAATGTACCTAATCATGTTCTTTAAGCAGAATCAGATAATCATAATGGACTGACTTTTCACTCAGGCTATGAGCTTTTCCATCTGATAGATCTGTTCATAAGCGATTTAACTCCGAGTTAATTGATACAAACCATCACTGTCACCAAACTTTACAATAAAAAATAAACTCTAAGCATTAAATATTTTTCCTTTGCAACTGACTCTGTATGAATTTAAGGGTTTTTCCCCCCTATTCTGTCGTAGACTTTTATTACCTCTGGAGAGCTAAATATATAATCTTCCTGTGAAAGGTGGCTCAGGCTCATCTAGGTAGAGTGACTTTGCTTCTAAGTCTTCCTTCCAGCCTATTCTGGATTCCTTGGGAGAGTTCACCCAGCTCCTACTTCCCTATATAAACAATGTGCTCATGTTATAAGTGAAACACACAAAATTGTGAAATTAGAGAGGGTATCACCAGCCACAGATGACAGTGACATAAGAGATAAACCAGACCAGTTAATCAGGAAGAAAGAAAATACAGATTACCAGCTCTATAGTCTAGGGACTCTCAGCCCCTCCCTAGGACACATGCTTGCAGGAATCTGAAGTATTTAACCCAGCTACAGTATGAGAGTTCGGATATGGGAAGGTTGTGGAGTGGGGAGGGCAATAATCTGGGTTTTGCCTTCAAGAATCACTGGCTTGGATTCCATTAAAAATGTTCTGTAACTTAGAAGGTATTTTTAGACACCTGATAAGCAAAGCAGGATTGTATGATCTATAATGAGATAGATATTAGAGATACAAGTATCAGCAATATTGATTATCAATCAAAATTGTAGAATTATTTGTGGGTGATATGCATTACATTTACCTATAGAGCATATTTTACTCTATAAAAAAGAGTAAAGTTTTGTGTAAGGCCTCTTTCCTAACCAAATTGTGGTTTTATTGATCAGTTCTGCAAGTGTTTATCAAAAATTTATGCTGTGGCAGTGCACAGACTGAAAATGCAAAGATGTAGCCGGGTGCCATGGCTCATGCCTGTAATCCCAGCACTTTGGGAGGTCAAGGCGGGCGGATCACCTGAGGTCAGGAGTTCAAGACCAGCCAGGCCAACATGGCGAAACCCCATCTCTACTAAAAATACTAAAATTAGCTGGGTGTCATGATGCATGCCTGTAGTCCCAGATACTCAAGAGGCTGAGGCAGGAGAATCACTTAAACCAGGGAGGTGGAGGTTGCACTGAGCCGTAATCAGGCTCTCTTACAAGGAATCTAAAGTTCTAGCTCCTGAAAACCTTGTACTTACCAGCACCTATTTCTTTCCTCTGTATGAATGTCTTCTGATTCCTATTCATTAGTGCATCATTTAAATGAGTTCTACTCCTTGGTAAATGTATTAGATTCGTGTAAAAGTAATTGCAGGTTTTTGTTTGTTTGTTTGTTTGCCATTGAACATAACGACAGAACCGCAATTCCTTTGGCATCAACCTAAAAGTAACACTGCTTATTGTTGTAGCCCAAGGCTGTCTGAGGTGTGGTACGTGCTTTCCACCCTAGGGCCATACAAGACATTCCACTGGAATGTGCTACCGAAATATTAAACCTTTTACCTATGCTTCTGTTTATTTTTATCTCACCCTTTCTTCATCTATTTTGTGTGTGTTTGGAAATGTACATAGATAGTAATACAGTAAGGTATGTGTATGTATGATACATACCCACCCAATTTTTTCAGAAGCGGATTACAATCCGAAGGGTTTGTAAATTACATGATAGCTTAAAATAGGTAACTTCACATCTTTTGCATATTCATTCACCTACAGAGGCAATCCAGTCTTTCACTGGTTCGTTCACTTTGGAAAGGTATCTCTGGTGTCTTGTATGTAGTCTGCACTGGCGGGGTGCTAAGGTTACAGAGTGAAACAGAACACTCTGTTAGCCCTCCAACATCTCACCATCTGGTGGAACAGGCAGAAAATCAAACAAATAAAGACAGGGAAAAATGGAAAGTGCTAACACCAAAAGTTGGTACCTGGTACTCGATGACCAAAGAGGAAGAAACAACTAACGCTGAATTGGGCAACTCAGGGAAGCCTCAAGTGCAGTGATATCTTGGGGATGAGGTCCCTTCAAGCAGAAGGAGTGGGATAAAAGCCTACGTGCATGATAGCACATGACATGGTGGGGTAACAGCACAAGCAGCGCAAGTGGTTTGAAGTATATAAATTACAGAGCACCCAATGGAATAGGATGAGGTAGAAATGGCAGGTGATACATGGTAGAAGCTGGAAGCTGGCCTGCATCACCTGAATTCATGTATACAAATATGAGTTTGCATTCCACCTCCTAGGACTCTGCTCCTTATAATGTGATCTGTGGGTCAGCACTATCATCATCATACAGAGTTTGTCAGAAACAGAGACTCTCAGTGCACACACACACACACATACAAGCACGCACATGTGGATCTACATTGTAACAAGCATCAAAATCAAAATCTGCACTTTCACAAGCTCTCCAGGGAACTGATGTTCTCACTGCTTGTATAGTGAATAAAAATCACAAGCTTAAGAGTGAATGTATTTGGGTTTAAATCTGGCAGCATCAGCTGTGTGATCTTCGTCAAGTTTCTTAACCTCTTTGTACCACATTTTCATCATTTATAAAATCACTCTAATAAAATTACTGTGGGCTAGGTGCTGTGGCTTATCCCTGTAATCCCAGAACTTTGGGAGGCTGGGATGGGTGGGTCCCTTAAAGCCAGGAGGTCAAGACCAGCCTGGGCAATACAGTAAGGCCTTGTCTTTACAAAAACATTAAAAATTAGCTAGGCGTGGTGGTACAAGCCTGTGGTCCCAGCTGCTCCTTAGGAAGCTAAGGCAGGAGGATCACTTGAGCCCAGGAGTTCAAGGCTGCCGTGAGTTATGAGTATACCACTCACTACTGCACTCCAGCCTGGGCAATACAGTAAGACCTCCATCTCTAAAAAGAAAAACAACAAAAAAATAATATTCATAGCAGTACAGATTAAATGAACAATTATTTAAAACAAACAGGTCAAGCATAGTGGCTTATACCTATAATCTCAGCATTTAGGAAGGCCAAGGTGGGCACATCACTTGAGGTCAGAAGTTCGAGACCAACCTGGCCAACATGGTGAAATCCCATCTCTACTAAAAATACAATAATTAGCTAGGCATGGTGGCACAAGCCTATAATTCCAGTTACTGGAAAGGCTGAGGCAGGAGAATCACTTGAACCCAGGAGGTGGAGGTTGCAATGAGCCGAGATTACACCATTGCACTCCATCCTGGACGACAAGAGTGAGACTCTGTCTCAATAATAATAATACTAATTATTATTATTATTATTATTGGTACTTTACCTGGCTTGTAGTAAATGAACAGTGAGTGTTAAATAAGATTTTTTTCATTGTTCAACTGTATAGAGACCTCTCATTTTTGTGCTTGAAAGATACCTACCATTTTCTGCCTATTCAAAGAGCAAAGATAAAGGAAATCTCCTGAACTTCATAAATAATTAAGCTAATGCTGACTACCACTCAGTCCACTTTCAGAGAATGTATCATTAATGACTAAGAGCCATTTGCAATTTTTGAGCACCTGCGGTGAGATGTTTAGTTGGGCATTTTACAAACATGTTGATGTTTACGATGGGAATATTATTATCCCCATCTTCCTGGTGAGAAAATTGAGTCTTCAGAGAGAAAATAAACTGTCCACAACCAGGCAGACATAAATAGCAGAACAGGCATTCTACCAAATGTGTCTCACTCCTAAGCCTACAATCTTTCAAAGCCGATGCACTTTAGAACAGAAAAGTACTGCTACCCGCCCCCTGCAAAAAAAAAAATATAGTGGCTAATGACTTCTGCTGTCATCATAGAACATATTTTTAAATATTTTACTTAAACAATAATTTGAAACTTATAGAAATAAAAACTGTACAATGAATCCCTGAATAATACTATTCAGTAAGATTCACCAATTCTTTTTTTCTTTTCTTTTTCTTTTTTTGAGATAGAGTCTCACTCTGTCGCCCAGCCTGGAGTGCAGTGGCGCAATCTTACCTCACTCCAGCCTCCACCCCCTGGGTTCAAGTGGCTCTCCTGCCTCAGCCTCCTGAGTAGCTGGCATTACAAGCACGCACCACCATGTCCAGTTAATTTTTGTATTTTTAGTAGAGATGGGGTTTCACCATGTTAGCCAAGCTGGTCTCCAGCTCCTGACTTCAAGTGATCCGTCCGCCTTGGCCTCCCAAAGTGCTGGGATTACCGGCAGGCCTGAGCCACCATGCTTTGCCTGAGATTCACCAATTCTTAACACTTTGCCACATTTGCTTTAACTCTCTCTCTCTCTCAAAAATTGTTTGTAGACATTATGTCCTTATACTCCTATATACAACATTTAAAATTTCTTAAGAACATGAGTATTACTTACATAACCACAGTACAGTAATCAAAATCAGGAAATTTAACATTGATGCAATACTATTATCTCATTGATAGCTATTATTCAAATGCTGCCTACTGTCCCTTTGATATGTATTTTATTTTACTTATTTATTTTTATTTTTGTAGAGACAGGGTCTCACTATGTTGCTCAAGCTGGTCTTGAACTCCTGCCTTCAAGCGATCCTCCTGCCTCAGCCTCCCAAAGCACTGGGATTACAGGAATGAATCTTTTATAATGATTTTTGGTGTAGTTCAGAATCCACACTTGCATTAACTTTCATGTATCACATTTTTCTCCCTGTAGAAATTATATATGCTCTTGCAGGGCAAGGTGGCTCACACTTGTAATACCAGCATCTTGGGAGGCCAAGGTGGGCAGATCACCTGACGTCAGGAGTTTGAGACCAGCCTGGCCAATACAGTGAAAGCCCAATTCTACCAAAAATACAAAAATTTGCTGGATGTGGTGGCATGTGCCTGTAGTCCCAGCTACTCTGGAGGCTGAGGAAGGAGAATCACTTGAACCTGGGAGGCGGACGTTGCAGTGAGCCAAGATAGTGCCACTGCACTCCAGCCTGAGCAACAAAGCAAGACTCTGTCTCAAAAAAAAAAAATATATATATATATATATATATATATATATATATATATATATATGTGTGTGTGTGTGTGTATATGTGTGTGTGTGTGTGTATATATATATGAAATTCTTAGAAACACAAAATTATTAAAAAATAAAACAGTAATTGCAATCATCTATTGCCTTCTAGAATTTTATGTGCATGTACACGTGTGTGCATTTGCACAGGTAAAAATCTCTCTGTACAACTTTATCTATGTTTCTCAATTTAAGATTCTAACCCAAGTATTTTCCTAAAGTGTTAAGAGGTCTTTGTAAAAATAGGATGTTTAATGAATTCATAATACTTCATCATATTTACCTCATCTTTTCTGTTGCTTGAAAATCCAATTTTTCTTATATATAGTGCTGCAATGAACTTTTTACCACATTATCTATTAAATAATAACATAAATTATGTAAGTCTCAGCAATTGTAAGAGAGACACTTCTTTTAGATCCTGTAAGTCCAACCAAATATTTATGTATTAGAACTCAGGCTTTACACAAAACCTACTGAAATAAACTTGATATAAAAACAACCCCAGTAATTTACATAAGAACATATATGAAAGCTACATAGCGATTCTGACATTATTTTCCCTTCTTCCATTTGTTTTAGGAGCTGAGGGCCAGACACAGTGGCCCATGCCTATAATCCCAGCACTTTGGGAGGCTGAGTCAGGCAGATCACTTGGGTGGATCACCTGAGTTTGGAGGCCTGACCCACATGGAGAAACCCCATCTCTACTAAAAACACAAAAACAGCCTGGCATAGTGGCAGGCGCCTGTAATCCCACCTAGTCAGGAGGCTGCGGCAGGAGAATCACTTGCACCTGGAAGTGGGAGGCTGCAGCGAGCTGAGATCGCACCACTGCACTCCTTCATATTCCATGTCCTAGCTTCTGCAAACTGGGGAGAGAAAATAGCTGCATCCTTTGATTTTCATAATAAGGAAAATCCTAAAAGAAGGAAATTTGGAACAGAATGGCCAGAAATTCCATCAACGATCACCCCCTCATTGATATAATACCTATTAATAGACAGCCATGCTTTCTATTATATATCCATTTAAAATGGTTCTGGGCTGGGCGTAGTAGCTCATGCCTGTAATCCTAGCAATTTGGGAGACTAAGCCAGGAAGACTGTTTGAACGCAGGAGTTTATGAGACCACCCTGGGAAACACAGTGAGACCCTGACTCTACAAAAAAAATAAACAAAATTAGCTGGGCATGGTGGTGTGTGCCTGTAGTTCCAGTTACAGGCTGAGGCTGGACGATCCCTTGAGTACAGGAAGTCCAGGCTGCAGTGAGCCAAGATTGCACCACTGCAGTCCAGCCTGGGCATCAGAGAAAGACCTCATCTCAAAAAAAATTGTTCTGTGTAACAACTGTAATTCTTTTCTCCGTGTATTAGAAATACATCCACATCTGCACTCTAACCCCACAAAGGCAGAGTAATCAATTTCATCGGTTATGGTATTCAGCTTTGCCATGGAAGACCTGAGGTCAAATTCCCCTTGATAGGCAAAACAACCACTGTTAGTCCTTACAACACTCAGACTTTCATCACATCTGGAAAATAGATGAAATTGAAAAGTTGTAAGTTTCTTTACTTGAAGAGGACATAAAGCCTCATTCCTGAAATCCCAGGTCCTTGGTGGCCCTCCCTATAGGCAGACGCTGTAGATATACGAGTATGAGGAGCATGCAAGGTTTTAACCACATCCCTCACTCTCCCCAGCAGCAGCAATCTTGTGTGTCCTGGATAAACAGATTCAATCACCTTGTTGTTGCTCAGGATTGTCTCTCACTCAGTGTCATAGCTAAATCTTTGACAGGCCATTCCACTATTCCATAGAGCCTGTTACCTCAGAGTACCTGATTAGACCAATGACTACCATGACTATCAGCCCATTATCTTGTTTCTTTCACTGTAGAGTTACCTGTGTGGCAGGAAATGTTGATTGTGCCATCATGTCAGTATATAAGACATTTAGGAAGCTCACAGATGCTGTTACTGACAAAAGAATAATAGACAAGAAAAAAGTCTAGATCCAATGTAAGTGTCTATTCAGGGAAGAAAGATTGCATCCCACTTTAGGAAAAAAAATAAGAAGTCTAATAAAAACCAACAAATCACCATGTTATTGGCTGCTGTCCACCAGTAGGTCTGTTGCCATCCTGGGACTCACTGGTGATTACTGGTTGCACACACATTGGCCACACAGCAGTGGCAGAAGTAGGTTAAGTTTTTTTTTTGAGGCAAAGTCTCACTCTGTCGCCCAGGCTGGAGTACAGCGGCATGATCTTGGTTCACTGCAACCTCTGCCTCCCAGGCTCAAGCAATTCCCTGCCTTAGCCTCTCGAGTAGCTGGGGTTACAGGTGCCCACCATCACACCCAGCTAGTTTTTCTATTTTTAGATGGAAACAGGATTTTAGCATTTTGGCCAGGCTGCTCTTGAACTCCTGACCTCATGATCCACCTGCCTCAACCTCCCAAAGCACTGGGATTACAGGCTTGAGCTACCGTGCCCAGCCAAGTCCAAGTTCTTAAACAATGCAGAGCCTATACTGTTGCCCTGCAGACATTCCACTCCCGAGCTCTTTAAGCAAGCACTAAGGCAGGAGATGACTGACATCTTCCTAATTATTGAAAGCTTTGCAGGAAAGGTCTTTTGTGAGCCTTCACGTGAGACACAAATATTCTTTATATTCTGAGTCCATTCAGGGAAATCCATTCCCATAACTTCCCCCAAACGCCTTGACATCGATATTCTACTCTTGTTCTCATCAACTACTAAATCACCTTGACTTTTCCAAGTGGATAAGAAATATTGCTTGATGTTTTACTCTTTAGGGAGATTTCCCTTCTCTACAAGAAGGGGTGGGAACAGCCATAGGCTTGACACAGATCCAGGTCATGGGATTACGTGAGCCCTGACGAAACTGATCATTGTAGTGGCCGCTGCAGCAAAGCAGACAGCTGAAACCACATGATCTCAAGAGAATCCAAAGAAGTGCTTCACATGACAGTGGTCTTCTGCTCTGAAAGTCATGGTTTTCTCCCAGAACTCTAAGGGTCTGTGCTGACACCTCCCTTTTGGGGTTTGCAGGCACTCCTCCCAGGATCCTTACCTAATGCAGGTATCTTCAACATTATTGCATCCATTGGATTGCATGGCCATATGGCATGTCAGCTTGGACTGCAATCCTAAACTTAGTGAAGCATCATTTTTTTTACTTTTTTAAGATGAAGTCTTGCTCTGTCACCAGGCTGGAGTGCAGTGGCGCAATCTCAGCTCACTGCAACCTCCACCTCCCGGGTTCAAGTGATTCCCCTGCCTCGGCCTCCCGAGTAGTTGAGATTACAGGCGCATGCCACCATGCCCGGCTGATTTTTTTTTTTTTTTAATTTTAGTAGAGACAGTGTTTCACCGTGTTAGCCAGGATCATCTCGACCTCCTGACTTCGTGATCCACCTGCCATGGCATCCTAAAGTGCTGGGATTACAGGCGTGAGCCACCATGCCTGCTGCAGCACCTTCTTTTACTCTGTGTCCCACTCAAAACTGGCAGTATATCAGGTGACACGGTGAACGGGTTACAGCAGCATTCACGAAGGTAATATACGCTGCCTCCAAAATCCAGCAGCCTGCCAAGAGCTGTGCCTCTTCCTTAGCGGTAGGAGAGACCAGGTACAGTAGTTTATCTTTAAAGCTTAGAAAGAATGATTTTCATGCCCTGAGTATCTAAACCTACATAGATGTTACAGGTACCTTAGTGAGGATTATTTCCTCACTGTAGAATGCATACGCCTTGTCAAAATATCCACCGTACTTTCCACCAACTACTTACTTGGGTTAACATGGTGCACTTCCTAAAATACATAGGGCCAGTGTCAATGGCATGTTAAGATGATGAAAATCTCCACAGACTACATTATGACAGTGTACTAGTCCATTCTCATGCTGCCAGTAAAGACATGTCTGAGACTGAGACATTTATAAAGGAAAGAGCTGTAGTGGACTTGCAGTTTCACGTGACTGGGGAGGCCTCACAATCATGGAAGAAGGCAAAGGAGCAGCAAAGACACATCTTAAGTGGCAGAAGGCAAGAGAGCTTGTGCAGGGGAACTCCCACTTATAAAATGATCAGATCTCATGAGACTCATTCACAAGCATGAGAACAGTATGGGGAATCCGCCTCTATGATTGAATTATCTCCACCTGACCCCCACCTTTGACACGTGGGGATTATTACAACTCAAGGTGAGATCTGGGTAGGGACACAGTCAAACCATATCAGACAGCAAACAGGAAGGTTATATATCCTTGACATACACAGGAGAAGGTATACTGCTGTCCTTGCCATCAATGTGTAAAGTGACTTTGGTCTTCTTACTAATGGGTATCAAGAGGAAAGCACTCATGACATTGATAACTACCTGCCCAAATCCAGAGGCTGCATTGATCTGTTCAGTAAACACACCCCAGATGGCACAGCAGTTGGATTTGGGGTTATCACCTTACCGAGTTTACAGCGTATCATCGTCTGTCAAGACTTAGCTGTTTTTTCAGAGGTCAGATGGCTCGCAGGAAGGAAGTATGATAAGAACCACTACTACCGCTGCATCATGTAAATACTGTTGTTGGCACTCATCACTGCAATTCCTCTAGGAATTACGTATTACTTTAGAACACGTCACAGAGGCTCCCATTTGACCCTTTCTAATAGAGTGACCTTAATGCACACAAAAGACAATAAAGCAGAGAATTCTATCAGTTCCTAAATATCTCAATCCCGATTATACATTGGGGAACTGATGAAATAATCACAGGTAGGTCTGAGGGCCTAATAAACTCAATTTGTTTGGGGCCAAAATTCTAACTATGAGATCAGGATGGCATATCAGGTCTCCTGGTATCAATTTCACTTTGTATCTAACAGACCTCAAAAAATGTAGGCATTCTCCTTTTCTCAGCGTACACTTACTTTAACAAAGAAATAAAGATCAGCTGGGTGTAGTAGCTCATGCCTGTAATCCCAGCACTTTGGGAGGCCGAGGTGGGTGGATCACTTCAGGCCAGGAGTTCAAGACCAGCCTGGCCAACATGGTGAAACCCCATCTCTACTAAAAATACAAAAGTTAGGCGAGTGTGGTGGTGGGTGGCTGTAATCCCAGCTACTCGGGAGGCTGAGGCAGGAGAATTGCTTGAACCTGGGAGGCAGAGGTGGCAGTGAGCCAAGATCATACCACTGCACTCCAGCCTGGGCAACAGAGTGAGACTCTGCCAAAAAAAAAAAAAATCAAAGATCAATTGCAAGACAGATTTAAAGATGGAGATAGACATAGATATTGATAGATGATTAGATAGTCATAAATAGACAGATGGCTAGATAGAGGAGACTGGCATATAGAGGGAGATGATAGATACATACATACACACATACAGAGGGAGATGATACATACATACATACATACATACATACAGAGGGAGATGATACATACATACATACATACATACATACATACATACAGAGGGAGATGATAGATTAGATAGGTAGGTAGATAAAAGATAGATAGGGAGATGACAGGATAAACAGATAAACATATTGATAGATTCATAGTGATGTTGTAGATCCTTGCCTTACAGGGACCCAACCTCCCGCTCAATCAATAGGCTCTGGGTTTATGACCTGACTTAGATCTGGAAAGCGTTGTGAGTCTTTCACTCACCAAATCTAGTTTTCTCCAGATTATACAAATTCGGCAACACCTCAGCCAGCTTCCCATCTGTTTTACCCTTAGGGTCACCATGATTAACCATTATAAATAGACACCTGCAGATCCGGGTACCTTGACTGTCACGTCAGCCTTCCTGTCCAGTACAGCGATTCTGTCAACCTGGTCTCTGATGGTTAAGTGTTCCCAGATGCTTCTACTTCCTCACAATCTCATCATCCCTCTTTCTATTAGGAAGTCAAATTCCCCTGTCATCAACTCTGGTCTACTGAAGATAGTCACTATCGAGCATCTCAAAGATACTAGAACCCCTACCAATGAGTTTTCTGTTGCCTTAGTGAATGAGGTGTCCTTGTCTTCAGCTTTTATCAATCTTAACGTATCAGAGCAGCGAACCCATTGGTAAGATAATTAATGTCTCTGTAGAATAAATTGCAGAGCACAGATTCAGAAACATTATTTATACTTGAGGCAAGATTATGAAGACATGCTGATGGCCCTAACAGGAGGAAGAAAGGTGCTTTTGATGTTCTTAATTAGATAGAAATAAAACATTCTCCAGACCAGTAGCCAACCGACTATGAAAATGACATCAGAACCAGCAACGGCGACTGGGGTGACCGTCTGCTTCAATTTACGATAATCTATTGTCATTCTTTGAAACCCATCCATTCCTGGCGTAAGCCAAGCCTCTGCTATTTCGTGTCTTTGACAGTGACACTATCCTTTTTGATTTTTCCAAGAATGATTTGCTATTTGGCTACACAAAAGGAACTTCAAAGACATCTTTGGCCTGAAGTTTGGCCCACTCTTCTAATTGCCAAAGATAATTATTTCAACATGTGGGGATAACTATTTCAACACACACAAATTGGAAAAATAACTGCATGAGGCTTTAGGAGCACAGTAGGCATTTGTGCGGTGGGCCTGGGTTAAAACTCCACTCCAGCTGCTGGATTACAATGATATTTTGTGTCCCTAGGATTAGTACTAACTCAGAGCCAGTGTTTAATAATACTGAGACAGGGCTGGGTGTGGTGGCTCTCACCTGTAATCCCGGCACTTTGGGAGGCTGAGGTGGGCGGATCACGAGGTCAGCAGATTGAGACCATCCTGGCTAACATGGTGAAACCCCGTCTCTACCAAAAATAGTTGGGTGTGGTCGCAGACGCCTGTAATCCCAGCTACTCGGGAGTCTGAGGTAGGAGACTCGCTTGAACCCGGGAGGCCGAGTCCACAGTGAGCCAGACTGCGTCACTGCACTCCAGCCTGGGCAACAGAGCAAGACTCTGTCTCAAAAATAATAATAATAATAATACTATTATTAGTATTAATACAGGTCTCTTTGAAGAAAGCCAAGAGTAAGAGTTCTCTTAGTCATGATATTGTTGGAGTTACTTAGAATACATATATAAGTCCACCGTAAAATTCCTGTGACCCAAAGTCTTTTATTATATCAAGTATTTTCTCATATCTAAAGCTCACTCAGGGTGGGCAAATACTGAGTCCACATTTCAATCAACCAACAACAAGAGGAAGCAAAAATTAGAACTACTACTAGGTTTTGAACCAGAAAATGGAATCCAGAATCTCTGATGAGTTCCCTCGTATCAGGAAATTCAGACTGACCTAGTATTGTGGGATACACTCCCAGGTCAAGCTCCTATGATATCCATTTGCACATATATTTCAATTTTTTTCTTTTGTAAACTTGTCAATTCCTGTCATTCTTTTGTTGTATCTTCATTCTTCTTACAGTTCTGACATTGTATTTGACACTTCAGGGCATGATAGCAGTGGACTCTAAAGTTCTGAAAATTCTCATCAACAGGGTCATTAAAGAAGGGATAAACAGCCTCTTCAACATAGAGGAAGAGACCTCTCTGGCTGGAAGGGGGTACTGAGCATGGGTTTGGTATTTGTGTATCATCATAGTCCTCTGATTCCTCCCATTAATCCACAGTTTAGTTTTTGGTACGCCAATCTTTCTTGATCAGTGCCTCAATGTTCATCTTGCTTTTTTTTTTTTCCCCCCCTGAGGCAGGGTCTCACTCTGTTGCCCAGGATGGAGTGCAGTGGCTTGATCTCAGCTCACTGCAACCTCTCCTCCCGGAGAGATCCCTGGGGCTCCAGGGATCTCCCCACCTCTGCCTCCTGAGTAGTTGGGACCACGGGTGGACACTACCATGCCGGGCTATATTTTGTTTTTATTTTTAGTAGAGGCAGGGGTCTCGCCACAGACTCCTTAGCTCAAGTGATCTGTGCACCTTGGCCTCCCAAAGTGCTAGGATTACAGGCGTGAGCCTCCGTGCCTGGCTCATACCTATTTTCGTGTACAACATAAAGTGAGCTAACATATCCATCATCTCACAGTTGCCCCTTGTTTTGCTATTGTTGTTATGGCAAGAGCAGCTAACATCTGCTCATTTATTAGGTTGGTGCAAAAGCAATTGGAGCCTTTGCCATTAAAAGTAAGGGCAAGCCAGGGGCAGCGGCTTAGGCCTGCCATCTCAGCGCTTCGGGAGGCCGAGGAGGTAGATCACGAAATCAGGAGTTCGAGACCAGGCTGGCCAATACGATGACACCCCCACCTCTACTGAAAATACAAAAATTAGCTGGGCGTGGTGGCACATGCCCATAGTCCCAGCTGCTCGGGAGGCTGAGGCAGGAGAATCAGCTGAACCTGGGAGGTGGAGGTTGCAGTGAGCCAAGATCACACCACTGCACTCCAGCCTGGGTGACAGAGTGAGACTCCACCTCAACAAAAAAAAAAAAATGTAAGGACAAAAATTGCCATGACTTTTGCACCAGCCTAACAGCATGAATCCCAATAAAGTGCAAGGTTATTACCTATAGTCCTCATGCGTGCATTTTATCACTAGACTTGTTTAGCCTGCCATCCTTAGAACTACACCTCCCCACTTCCTCCCCACCACGTGCTCTCCACCCTCCTCCACTGCATAATCACTGCTTTGTTCCCTAGGTTTGTATATCTAATTTTTTTTTTCCAGATTCCACATATAAGTGAGATTATCTAATGTTTTATTTTCCCTGTGACTGGCTTATTTCATTCCACATAATGTCTTCTCAGCTCATCCCTGCTGTGACAAATGGCAAAATCCTGTTCCTTTTTTAGGGCTGATTAATATCTCAACAGGATCGTGGTGGACCTTGGCTGAACTCAGGGCTGCTAGCTTCCTTTCATCTCTGCTGATTTCCCCAAGCCTAGCTATTCAGAATTCCCATCATTCTCGGAGCTATCTCTGTTCATAATGTCTGCTCACAATTTTTTCCCTTTCTTCTTAGGTTATCTGGAGTCAGTTCCTGTACTGTGCAATCAGCAGTAGTCGCTGAGGCTGGGCTCAGTGGCTCACGCCTGTAATCCCAGCTCTTTGGGAGGTCAAGGCAGGAGGGATGGCTTGAGCCCAGGAGTTCGAGGCCACAGTGAGCTATGACTGCACTACTGCACTCCAGCCTGGGCAACAGAATGACACCCTGTCTCAAAAAAAATTTTTTTTTTAATTTACCTTTTATACATATAAATATACCATTCCTGGATCAATTCAATCAATCCACCTTAGGTGGCATTATGTGAGCAAGAATGTGAAACCGTTCCTTGCCTTCTAGCTATAATATTGATAATCCCACCATTGATGTTTCCCAGCCAGACTCAATCACTTTAAAATTTGCTCCCAGCTCAGCAAAGTGCCCTGAGCCAAGCATAAAAGGAACATTCATAAGTATTTTTTCCTAGTTCTACCTCTTTGAATGGAGTTCTTCACTCTGTGAAGTGGAACTTCTTTCTGTGGTCCTAAACTTTCCACACTGCAATTTCAAAGGCATGTCCCTTGCTCTTGTATTTTCTGAGTCCTGTTTGTGGGGCGCTGGCAAGCTCAGTGGGAACACAGCCCATTGAAGCAAGGTAGGAGTGACCCACAGGTCAGACTACATGATACGATATCCTCAAAAGGGCTATACAGGGGGCTGAGGACTTGGTGAAGCCTTTATTCATCCAATCCTCTCCGTGGGACATAGATATAAATTATATTTCCTCTCACCTTGCATTCTCTTCCCAACTTCTCTGTTTGTTCACCACAAGTTACCAAAAACATCACTAAGAAAAGGGTCCTTGGGCTGGGTGCGGTGGCTTATGCCTATAATCCCAGCACTTTGGAGGCCAAGGAGGGAGGATCGCTTGAGTCTGGGAGCTGAAGTCCAGCCTGGGCAATATAGTCAGACCCTGTCTCTCCAAAAATATAAAAATAAAAATTAGCCAGGCATGGTGATGTGCGTCTGTAGTCCAGCTACTGGAGAGGCTGAGGTGAGAAGACTGCTGGAATCCAGGAGGGGGAGGCTGCAGTGAGCTATGATCAGACTACTGCATCTCAGCCTGGGCAACAGAGCAAGAGCCTATCTCAAATAAAAAAGAAAGAAAGAGTCCAGAGCCTGCCCAGTGCCACTGAAAACTATTTTTTTAAGTCACCTGTATGTTTCTCCCTTTCTGAAAGAATCCATTTGACTGAAGGATTGCAGCAAAAACTTTGCAATTCTGTCATTTCTAATTTAGAACTGGAAAAGTGATTAACTCTGATGTGCTATCCCCTCACAATGAGAGACTGAGTTTTATTCAGCTGCAAAGACAATATGAACCTATTTAGAAAGTTGAACGGAAAGTAGGTCTTTTACCACAAGTTGAGTCTTTATCCAAGTAATTTCTACACTGGAAATATTACATTGTCACACTTGATTTGATATGGAACATTACACTTTGGCTCTTTCAAATACAAATGTAAAATGCCAATAAAAGGAGGACAGAATGTTCCTGGGTTATATATTCAGGAAGAGGAAACAGTCCTTGGGCCTAATTAATGATCTCCACATCTATTTACCTTCTCCGAAAGAAAAATTTCTGTTCTCTGGGGATGGAGCATTTCTTCCCTTTAATACTTTGAGTAAAAAATTTCCAAGCAGATGTTCTTCATATAAAATGTTGGTTGGAAGGATATGTGTTAGCATTTCAATCATTCAACATTTTTTATACAGTATTAAAATGGATTGAATTTCCCTCTAAGAGAGAGAAAGGACATTAAGTCATATATTTGGAACGGCATCAAGGTTAGAATGGGTTTTGCTTCTCTCTAAAAGTCAAGACACCAAGTCTGCTGGTCAAGACTTTCCCAAAATACTTTTTCGACTCAGCATAAAAGGGCAGGGAGACAGGAAAATATTAGGTATGCTGAATATGAGCTGAAGTGCAGTCAAATAGCATAGTTCCAAGGTACTGCTGCACGCCGACATGATGAAAGATGCAATTTCTTCATTTCCAAAACTCAACAATTTTTCAGCTGCACAGCACCATTCCAATAAAACACTGGTATTTTATTCATCTCTTCCTGAAGTACCACACTTTTATTTTGTAGGCGTCTCTAAATCACATCAATTCACAAAGACCAAGTGCTCACTGCTATAGTCAAATCAGATGTTACATGCACACACACACACGTCATGTTTTTTTTCTTTTGCTAGTTAGTCGGAGATTAGAGATTTGTAGTCTGAGTCACAAAGCTCCCCTTCGGTAGCAAACAGGGCTAATGAATGCACGGTGTACATCCAGGAGCTCCACAGTCTCAGAATGCTCCCTTCCTAGCTCTCAGCTCAACTTGTGTCTTCTCCGGGGAATTCTGCCTTTGTGATGGAAACCCCTTTAGATAGCTCCTTTTTTGCAATTATTACTTGTTAGAGCTTACACATATGTGAGGGTGTTGATATCATCAAAACAAACACTTCAAATATAATCTTGTAGATTTCATATAAAATCTTAGAACTGACGGGACCTTGTAGTCCAACTAGCTCATTGTACATATGGAGAAACTGAGGCTTCCATAACCTAAGTCAGTGCATAGAGAACCCAAGTCTCTTGCTATGGGGCTCATGCTCTTTCCTCTACTTTAGGGCTTGACAGATTTTTTCTCTAAAGGGCTGAGTATTAAATATTTTAGGCTTTGCGGGGCCACAGACAATCTCTGTCATTTTTTTAAAAGGAAAATTATAACCTTTAAAAATATAACAACTGGTTTTTAGTTCTACGGCCTTATAAAAACAGGAAGTAGAATGGATTTGTCAATCCTTATTCTATTTCGTGATACACACATCAGTCATCAAAAATAAATGGAGTGGGCCAGGTGTGGTGGTCACGCCTGTAATCCCAGCATTTTGAGAGGCTGAGGTGAGCAGACCACCTGAGGTCTGGAGTTCCAGACTACCCCGGCCAACGTGGCAAAAACCCATCTCTACTAAAAATACAAAAATTAGCCAGGCATGGTAGTGCACACCTGTGGTTTCTGCTACTCAGGAGGCTGAGGCAGGAGAATCGCTTGAACCCAGGAGGTGGAGGTTGCAGTGAGCCGAGATTGTGCCACTGCACTCCCTAGGCAACAGAGCGAGATGTCAAATAAATAAATAAATGAATAAATGTAGTGTATTCATCAACAACTACCACAATAATGCTGCGTAACAAATGTCCCCAAACTTAATGACATGCAGCAAACACACCATGTTTCCATGCTCATAGTTCGGTGGATTGGCTGTGATGACTCCATTCCACCTGTCTTATTGTGGGGCCCCAGCCAGAGGTGCTATGATTACTTAGGTCGTGTTCTTCTCACGGTGAAGGTCAGAAGCTACCAAAGGGGAGAGCAGAAACATACAATGTATGTTAAACTGCCTTAAATGCAAACTTAGAGTCAGAATTGCAAAACTGTTGCTTTCACTCACTCTGCCCTGGCCAAAACCAATCACGCAGCCAAGCCGAATGTCAACAGGGCAGGAATGTAGGCTTCCCCCTTGGAGCTGGTGAGGGAGGGAGTGACTACTTGCTGGATAATAATGCCTTGGGTAGGATTCTGGAAGATGTTGATGGTGGCTTAATCTTTCATCTCCCTGAGTCCTCTACAAAAAATAGACAGCACAACCAAGATGATACACCCAAGACCTACCAATGACGGCTGTAAAACACAAGCAATGACAGCCGCAATTCATGCTTCCTTGTGGAAGGAAGCAGAAGAGGATATCCAGGCTTGTGATGGCCACAAGATCAAGAGAAACTCAAAATATTGGTGCTCACTGAAAAGTATCACAGACTGAATGTAAATTAGTGCAACCATCATGGAAGACAGTATAGAGATTCCTCAAAGATCTAGAGGCAGAAATAGCATTCGACCCAGCAATCTGATTAGTGGGTATACACTCGAAGGAATATAAATTGCTCTGTTATAAAAACACATCCACGTGTATGTTCATTGCAGCCTATTCACAGCAGCAAGCACATGGAATCAACCTAAATGCCCATCAAATAACAGACTGGATAAAGAAAATGTGATACATATATGTCGTGGAATACTATAACACATTTTCTTTCTTTTCTATTTTTCTTTCTTTCTCTCTCTTTTTCCTTCTTCCCTTCCTGTCCTCCCTCCCTCCCTCCCTCTCTCTCTTTCTTTCTTGAGCCACTTGTACCTGGCCCCTCAATTTCAATTTCAAGAATGGCTATTATTAAAAAGCCAAAAAATAACAGATGCTAATGAAATTGTAGGAATGCTTATACACAGTTGGGAGCGTAAATTAGTTCAGCCTTTGTGGAAGACTGCGGGGATTCCTCAAAATCCTGAAAACAAAATACCATTTGACCCAGCAATTCCATTACTGGGGACCTGGGTACATACCCAAAGGAATATAAATTGTTCTATTATAAACATGCATACACATGCACATATATGTTCATTGCAGCACTATTCACAGTAGCTAAGACACTGAATCAACCTTAATGCCCATCAATGATAGACTGAATAAAGAAAATGTGGTACATACACACTGTGGAATACTATGCAGCCATAAAAACGAATAAAGCCATGTCCTTTGCAGGACCGCAGATGGAGCTTGAGGCTATTATCCTTAGCAAACTAACTTAGGAGCAGAAAACCAAATACTACATGTTCTCACTTATAAGTGGGAGCTAAATGATGAGAACACATGGACACATGGTGGGAATAACATACACTGGGGTCTGTCAGAAGTTGGGGGGTGGGAGGATGGAGAAGATCAGGAAGAAAAGGTAATAGAAACTGGGCTTAATAACTTGGTGATGGGATGGTCTGTGCAGCAAACCACCATGGCACACGTTTACCTACGCAACAAACCGCACATTCTGCACGTGTATCCCTGAACTTTACTTTTTTTTTTTTTTTTGAGACAGTCTCTCTCTATTGCCCAGGCTGGAGCGCAGTGGCACAATCTCAGCTCACTGCAATCTCTGTCTCCCGGATTTAAGCAATTCTGTGCCTCAGCCTCCCGAGTAGCTGGGACTGCAGGCACGTGCAACCACATCCAGCTAATTTTTGTCTTTTTAGTAGAGAAAGGGTTTCGCCATCTTGGCCAGGTTGGTCTTCAACTCTTGACCCCGTGATCTACCCGCCTCAGCCTCCCAAAGTGCTGGGATTACAGGAATGAGTGACTGCACCCAGCTGTACCCCTGAACTTTTACTGGTAGAAGGGAACCCCTTCCCCCAGTAGAAGCAACCTAACATAGAAGTTACAAGCACTGGTTCTTACCCCAGATAGCCTGGGTTGAAATTCTGATTCTCCTAATGATTCTGTGGCACTGAGAAAGTGATTTAATCTCTGTGAGCCTCAGTTTCCTTATATATAAAGTTAGATGATAATAGTAGTACCTACATTGCTGGGCACAGTGGCTCATGCCTGTAATCCCAGCACTTTGGGAGGCCAAGGCAGGTGGATTATCTGCGTTCAGGAGTTGGAGACCAGCCTGGCCATCATGGTGAAACATCGTCTTTAGCAAAATAATTACAAAATAACCCAGGCGTGGTGGTGCGCGCCTGTAATCCTAGCTGCTCGGGAGGCTGAGGCAGGAAAATTGCTTGAATCTGGGAAGCAGAGGTTGCAGCAAGCTGAGACCACATGCCACCACTCTCTAGCCTAGATGACAGAATAAGACTCTGTCAGAAAAAAAAGAGAGAGAGAGAGGGAAAGAAGGAAGGAAAGAAAGAAGGAAGGAAGGAAAGAAGGAAGGAAGGAAGGGAGGAAGGAAGGGAGGGAGGGAGAGGGGAGGGAAGGATACTGTAATAAATAATACAGCATGTCACCAAAAATCTCCCTTCTCGATTGAGACATTCATTCCCCCAACTGGTAGTGTTGGCAACTGATGGATTTCAGAGGAGTCAGACAGATGAGCATAACCCAAGCTCATGCCCCCTCTCTAGGGCAGTCTGTATATTAGGTTGGTGTAAACGTAATTGCGGTTTTTGCACAGTTGAATTTGCCATTTTGATATTGGAATATATTCTTAAATAAATGTGGTTGTGCTATACATCATTTTAATGGCATTTCTCCTTTTATTTACTTATTTATTTATTTATTTATTTTTTGCTGATGACATTACTTGCTGTTTATTTTATATTTGTTTTAGACTATGGAAATGATGTTAGACAAAAAGCAAATTCGAGCAGTTTTCTTATTCGAGTTCAAAACGGGCCGTAAAGTGGCAGAGACAACTCGCAACATCGACACATTTGGTCTGGGAACTGCTAACGAATGTACGGCACGGTGGTGGGTCAAGGCATCTTGCAAAGGAGAGGAGAGCCTTGAAGGTGAGAAGCACAGTGGTCAGCCATCCAAAGTTAATGACCAACTGAGAAC
Organism: Alouatta palliata; assembly: GCA_004027835.1. Taxonomy (NCBI): domain Eukaryota; kingdom Metazoa; phylum Chordata; class Mammalia; order Primates; family Atelidae; genus Alouatta; species Alouatta palliata. Next base: position 18,720 of record PVKV010019979.1, on the reverse strand, counting down.
AATCTTCCAAGCCGATCCTTTCATAACTACATGAGAAGTTGCTGAAGAATTCAGTATCTGAAGTGAACTGGACAGGTGAAGACGCTCCGTAAGTGGGTGCCTCATGAGCTGACCAAAAATCAAAAAAGTCGTCACTTTGAAGTGTTGCCTTTACTCCTACTTGATAACAACGAAGCATTTCTCGATTGGATTGTGATGTGTGCTGAAAAGCGGAATTTATATGACACCCGATGATGACCAGCTCCGTGGCTGGACTGAGAAGAAGCTCCCAAGCACTTCCCAAAGCAAACTTGCACCAGAAAAGGTCATGGTCACTGCTGGGTGGTCTGCTGCTGGTCTGATCCACGACAGCTTCCTGAATCCTGGCGATACCGTTCAGCACATCAACGAGATGTACCGAAAACTGCAATGCCTGCAGCTGGCAATGGCCAACAGAAGGGCCCAGTTCTTCTCCTAGACAATGCCAGACCACAGATCAAACAACCAATGCTTCGAAAGTTGAATGGACTGGGCCATTCATCTTATCCGCCACATTCACCTGACCTCTCGTCAGTCAACCACCGCTTCTTCCAGCATCTTGACAACTTTTTGCAGGGAAAGCACTTCCACAATTAGCAGGACACAGAAAACGCTTCCTAAGAGTTCGTTGAATCCTGGAGCATGGATGTTCATGCTCCGGGAAAAATAAACGTATTCTTCATTGGCAAACAAAATGTGTTGATTGTAATGGTGCCTATTTTGATTAATAAAGATGTGTTTGAGCCTAGTGATAATGATTTAAAATACACAGTCCAAAACCACAATTATGTTTGCACCAGCCAACCCTGAATGGCTGGTCAAAGTGAGATACAACGGCTTATCTGTCTTCCTAAAGCTGGGAAATTCTGAAAACATTTCCTTCCCAGCATCAGAGATCCCACAGAATAAACTGAGGCATCTCTTGCAACCGTATCGCAGTTTTACATCTTCTTGTCCTGTCATGCACATTTCTCTCCCCAAAAAGTGTTGACTCTCAAGGTATTCCCCCCGAAATTTCCAGCATGCAGTTCTCCACCACAGCCTGTTTCCCGGAGAGCCAGACTTAATAAAGATGTTGTAAAGATTAAATGAATGAAGAATGATTAGCTAGCACTACGTGAGGAGGAGGATGACCGTGCTGCTGGTGACGGTGATATGGTAAGTGGTATCTTCTGTTGACCATGAAATGAGTCCTAGTGGATAAGAAACTGTCCCCAACCTATCTTAGAATAGTACTCCAACTAAACCATTCTAGTGTTGGCCATTATTTCTTTATCGAGGCCAATCTTTTGGTGATGGCATCAGTAAATACACAGCTCTCCCTCTTGAGTATGTCACATTCATTATTATTTTTTTTAATTCTCAGATGTGGAGAAAGGGGAACTCCTATACCCTGTTGATTGTAGGTAAGTTAGTATAGTTACTATGAAAAACTGTATGTAAGGTCCTCAAAAAGCTAAAAAATAGATCTACCATATGATCCAGCAATTTCCCTATTGGGTATATACCCGAAGAAAAGGAAATCAATATACGGAAGAGATATTTGCACTTGTCCATGGTTATTGTGGCACTATTCACTATAGCCAAAATATGGAATTAACCGACTTGCCCATCAGTGGATGAATGGATAAAGAAACTGTGGTGCATATACACAATGGAATATTATTCAGCCATAAAAAAGAATGAGATCCTATAATCTGCAGCAACATGAATGGAACTGGAGGTTACTACGTTAAGTGAAATAAGACAGGCACAGAAAGACAAAGATTGCAGGTTCTCACTCATACGTGGGAGCTTAAAAAAGTGGATCTCATGAAGACAGAAAGTAGACTGGTGGTTATCAGAAGCCAGAAATCGTTGGGGAAGAGATGAAAAGAGCTTAATTACTAGGTATAAACATAGTTTGATAGAAGAAATGAGACCTAGTGTTTCATAGACCAATAGTTTATGATAATCTATTATGTATTTCAAAATAGCTAGAATAATAAAAATGTCTCTAGCATAAAGAAAAGACATATTTATAGTGATGGATATCCTAATTCCACTGGTTTGATCTTTACAAATTGTATGAACGTATTAAATTGTCCCATATACTCAGAAAATATGTGCATCTATTATGTATCAATTTAAAAATAAAATTTAAAAATTCCTCTGGAGGAATGACTGGGAGTTCTATATTCTTTCTAAATTTTACATTTACTAGCAACCAGTTTTATTACATTTTGTATCCAACAAAAGTATGTGTGAAAATATAAGAAAATGATATATTTTTTTGCCTCAAAAGGTATCTCCCCGTAAGACAAGTGGGGAAAATGATGAAGGGGAAAAATTTTGCAATGGAGATACCTGAAAGATAATACTTTAACCAAAAGAACAAAATTAGCTTTACCAGCTGAGGTGTGGCAACACCACGTGCTTCCTGATGTGAGGCGCTGGGAAACATACGACATCACTTGTGTAATTCACTGAAAATGCAGAGCCTGAATAAAAGCTGGAACATTAAACACATCCAAAACGAGGGACACTCTACAAAACAACTGCCTAAAACTTACCAAAAGTGTCAAGGTCAAGGTCATATGAGACAAAGAAAGCCTGAGGACACGTCCTAGACTGTAAGAGACTCAAGAGCCATAAAAACTAAGCAAAATATGTGATCTTGGTTTGGGTCTCAGCCCAGAAGGAGGACATTAGTTGGATAGTTCAAAAAATTTCAGTAAAGCCTACGGATTAGTAAATAGTTGTGTGATGGTAGGGAGTTTGGGTTACACTGTGGTGAGGTATCCCATGTATGGCCTGTTCTTCCTGCCAATTACAACTATAAACTCTAGATTTCTCTCTCTCTCTCTCTCTCTCTCTCTCTCTCTCTCTCTCTCTCTCTCTCTCTCTCTCTCTCTCTC
>PVKV010019979.1:0-15705 GCA_004027835.1 Alouatta palliata | reverse complement strand
TAGAACTTCAACAGAAACTGCCATCTAGAAATTCTATTTGTCCAAATTTTTATATCTCCTCAGTCATCTCTGCAGCTTCTTCTTTTATAGCCACAATGCAAATCTCCTTTTATTTTTTAAACATACTAATCATAGTTATTTTATATTCTCGTCTGATGATAACTGTGGTGTTTGATTATTAGGGCACCTGATTCTATGGTTTTGTCTGTGGTTTCCGCTGACTCAGACTCTGGTGCTTCTTTGTATATTTCATAAATATTGACCATGAACTCACTTGGCATGGAATGTTATCTATGGATATACTTTGAGACCTCTTTTAAAGATGCACTCCAGAGTTTTATGCAAGTTTCCACTGGGTATCCAAAAGACACGACCAACCCAGCATCTCTTTAAAATAAACTATCAGCTTGAAGAATTTTAGGCCAACCAGGTAGCGTAAATCGGGGCTGCAAATCTATATGAAGGCCAGTTTGTAATTGCACATTCAAAGGGAAATTTAGAAGGGGAGCAGTGGCTGACGCCTGTAATCTGAACATTTTAGGAGGCCAAGGCCAGAAGATCACTTGGGCCCAGGAGTTTGAGACAAGCTGGGCAATACGGCAAGACCCTGTTGCTGCAAAAAGTGAAAAAATTTTCCAGGTGTGATGGTGCAGGCCTGTAGTCCTAGGTACTCAGGAAGCAAAGGCAGGAGAGTCGCTTGAGCCCAGGAGTTCAAGGTTATAATGATCTACGGTCATAACTGCACTCCAGCCTAGGTGACAGAGTGAGACCCTATCTCTAGAATAAACAAAAAACAGAAGCAAATTCACCTGTTCCTTCCACTCATAACAAAGGCAGATACAGTAATTTGCCTCTTGTTCCTCTATGTGGAGCAAGTTTATTTCTAGTTTACTCTTAAAATGATAGCGTAGTCTTTTGAGACCACAATTCTATGCTGGGGGGGGGTTCCTATTAACTTCTACGTTAAGCCAGATGCTAAGCTATATCATTACATGTCATACAGACATGTCCCTGTAGGTCCCTATAATACCTAAAAATCACAGAGGTTTCTGGTAGACGCTTCCAATGCCAAATCCACATGCCAAGCTATTTTATTCTCTAATTACACCTTTCCCTTTGTGTTCAGCCTCTGAGGTCTCCTTAACTGCTTGCCAGCTTAGAAATTATTTTAAACATATTTCTAATAAAATATTTCTGGCTACTTTAAACAAGAGGGTGATAAAATCTGCCATGCTCCTAGAAACAGATATATCTTTATCACTGTTGACTGCAGACTCTATTTTTCTGAATGTCCTACCCTGACTTCAAGAAAAGCCAGATCGGATGGCTAGTGTAGGTCACAGATTCTATTACCCTCATGAAACCTGTAATTTTGATTTATTTTTTAGCCCTTGCCTAAACCGTAACTCTAGCCAAAGACTGACTGAATCTTGGACACAGAGAGACTTCTAATAGTTCCCTGGCTTCTGAATCCTATGACTCACTTGTAGCATTCTGATGTCCCTCCTGAGCCACGTGCCTTCAAGACATCGCCACTTGAAGTTCAGTATTTTGTGGCCCGATGTAAAACAGCTATTCCTGCTCAGTAAGGAAGATGCTGGCCACTGCAGCAGCCTCACAGGCCCCAAAGAAAGGCTCCAAATGTGGTAGCTGATTAATGCTAAACAACATAATCACCGTGATAAGAAGGATGTCGCATTCCAAAGTGAAAACTTTCTAGAGAATGACGCACTGCAGACAAATCCAAACCAGAAAAATAAATAGAACCTCCCAAAACAATTCTACAGAGTTAACATTTCAGGCAATACTGTTAACTACAAATCTTGAATGCTGGTAAGCTACTGTGTACACAGCTTCTATGACACCTGCAGCTCACCTGTCTCCAGGTAGGTGAAAGATTTAGGCCACAATTTCATCAGTTGCGCAGTAGGGACAAAAAGCCTCAGCCTTTGCACCTGGCAGGAGCTGTCCAGCAGGGGAGTGAGGCATCACCTCCAGGAAAGGGACAGACAGAGAATGGGAGGATCTTTTGGGTACCTCCTGCATATTCAGGAAGAAGGAAAGAAGGTTGGTTTTCTCCTCTGGGGATAGAGCTGTTCCAGCTTTTTATTTGTTTTGATAGCAAAGCAATGCATAAAATAAATGTGCAAAATGGGTGCTACATAAACAAATCGTAGCAGCACTGAGCTCACCAAGCGTGAGGCATGTTGAGTTAGCCGAACAGCGCACACATTCCCCACAGGGCTAAAGCAAGCCGAGCAAGGTACCTTGCAACTGGGACCCCTGTGTGAACGCATGAGCGTGTTTATGCCTACGCTGACCACTCATTCCGCAGCATTTATTTTACACTTGTTCTGGAGCAAACATGGTGCAAGTGCCGAGGACGGAGAAAAAGAAAAAAAGGGACAGATTCTGCTCTTGTGAGCTCATTTTCTTCCTGGTGAGGAAGAAATATGTGTAAACTGGTCATTGCGATGCAAAGCAGTATCTTGCGTGAGTCTGCGTTTTTTGGTTTATGAATGCTTCTGTGTTCATCTGAGCAGGCTCTTTCCTTAGCAACATGCTTAAAAGGACCTCATGGTTCCAAAGCCATGCTTGCAACCCAATCAGTAAACTTGAATGGGAGTCCCAGGGGATCATGAACAATACAAGCCAGGCTGCTGCTGCTTTTTTCTGTATTTTTGTTGCTTTTCTTTTTTTTTAAGACAGTCTTACTCTGTTGCCCAGGCTGGAGTGCAGTGGTATGACGTCGGCTCACTGCAACCTCTGCCTTCTGGGTTCAAGTGATTCTCCTGCCTCAGTCCCCTAAGTAGCTGGGATTACAGGCAGGCGCCACCTTGCCTGGCTAATTTCTGTATTTTAGTGGAGATGGGGCCAACCACGTTGGCCAGGCTGGTCTTGAACTCCTGACCTCAGGTGATCCGCCCGCCTCAGCCTCCCAATGTGCTAGGATTACAGGCGTGAGTCACCACACCTGGCCTTTTATTGCTTTTTGAGATGGGGTGGGGGTATTTCTGTTGCCCAGGTTGGAGGGCAGTCTCACGAGCATGGCTCACTGCAGCTTCAAAGTCCTGGGCTCAAGCAATCCCACTGCCTCAGCCTTCCAGGTAGCTGGGACTACAGGCATGCACCACCATGCCCAGCTAATTTTTCATTTATTTTTTGTAGACATGGGGTCTCACTATGCTGGCTAGGTTGTTCTCAAATTCCTTGGCTCAAGTAATATCATCTCTTCTGCCTCCCAGAAGTGCTGGGATTACAGGCATGAGCCACGGTGCCACACCCAATAAGCCAGGGTCTAATAGGACAGGCTAAGAAGGGGACTATTCTCCAGGTTGCCACTACCTACCTTGCCTCTTAAGGAAAGTGAGAGTGCTACATAAGGAGATATGCAAGGGACCTGGAGAACAGGTCACGAAATTAAAAGAATGAAGGAATATTTCTCAGCCCCTTAAATTAGTATAGTCATACAGAAGTATATTAGAAGACCAGTGCCTGGAGTGGAGAACCTCTAAGGATCCAGGTATGGCCTGGGACCTAACAGAGTCTAGGCAAAGTTTCTACATGTCTGGACATTGCAATGCAGCTCTCAGAAGATCTTCCAGTTCCATGAAACTTACTAACTCAGAGTAGACCATAAACTAGCAATTACACATCACATGGCTCTTTCTCACAGTCTTCAAGGCCTTTGGCTTTCTCAGATCATACAGGTGCTAAAACATTCCTGAGGTTCCCTTGGCAGAGAGGATTTAAATGTGGCTCAGGTTCCACAGCTGTGAATACTTTTGCTTTCCAGGTGTCCTAGTCCATTTTCTGTTTCTTTTAACAGAATATCTGAAACTGGGTATAAATTACCCAGAAAAAAAGAATTTATTTCTTACAATTATGGAGGTGGAGAAGTGCAAGGTCAAGGGGTTGCATCTGGGGAGGACCTTCTTGCTGTTGAGGACTCTCTGCAAAGACCCAAGGCAGTGCAGGGAATCATAGTGAAGGGGCTGAGCATGCTAGCTGACATCTCTCTTCCTCTTTAATAAAGGAAACAGTCCTATTCCCATGATAACTCATTAATCCATGAATTTATGAATGAATTAATTTATTCATGAAGGCAGAGCCCTCATGACCTGATCACCTCTGAAAGGACCCACCTCTCAATACTGCCATATTGGGAATTAAGTTTCAACATGAGTTTTGGAGGGGTCAACTATTCAGACCACAGCAACAGGTGTATAGGATGGAGCATTTGAAGACTTGTAAACAAAGACTAACTGAATGTTTTTTGAAAGCCCTTTTTCCGTCAATAAAATTCTGAATCATATTGAGACAAGGAAATGCCTCACATAGGCAAAGCACTTGTCCTAGGTATCCCTATTCAAATGTATTTCATTTACTCATGCATTAATAAAGGTATTTATGGTTGGGCATGGTGGCTCACGCCTGTAATCCCAACACTTTAGGAGGCCGAGGTGGTTGGATCACAAGGTCAAGAGATCGAGACCATCCTGGCCAACATGGTGAAACCCCATCTCTACTGAAAATACAAAAATTAGTGGGGTGTGGCTGTGGGTGCCTGTAGTCCCAGCTAATCGGGAGGCTGAGGCAGGAGAATCACATTAACCCAGGAGGTAGAGGTTGCAGTGAGCCAAGATCGCGCCATTGCACTCCAGCCTGGGCAATGGTGAGAGACTCCATCTCAAAAAATAAATACATGAATAAAATAAATAAAATAAAAGTACTTATTTAACAATGAATGATGTCTCCAGTTACTGTATTATAAAAGTAAGTATAATAAAGACTTTTGTTTGTTTTCTTTTTTTGTTCTTGTTTGACCTCTAATCAACAGCTTGCAAGGTCTTTTAAATTCTAAATTTGAGGTACACACATGATTATAGTGATAGCTCTTTTAGTTTCTAAGGGCTGGCACAGCAAAGAATCATCAGCTGGGGAGCTTAAGGCAACAGAAATGTGTGCTTTCACAGCACTGGTAGCTAGAAGCAAGGTGTTGGCAGGGCCATGCCCTCTTGAACTGTAAGGGAGAACCAGTTCCATGCTTTTCTCTTAGTTCCTGCTGTCGCTAGCATCTCTCAGCATTCCTTGGCTTGTATAACTCCAATTTCTGACTCTATCTTCCTTTTGCATGTGTCTCTTCTCTTTTTGTAAGAAAACCAATCATATGAAATTAGGGCTTGCCCTAATAACAGCATTTTAACATGACATCTGCAAAGACTTGGTTTCCAAATAAGGTCACGTGCACAGGTGTTAAGGCTTAGGAATTGAAATGTGTTCTTCCAAAGTATACACACACTTAAGGAGGAACATGCACAGGAAGTGAAAAAGGAAAGAAAATAAGAAAGCCAGATGCAGTGGCTCACGCCTGTAATGCCAGGACTTTGGGAGGTCAAGGTGGGCAGATATCTTGAGGTCAGGAGTTTGAGACCAGCCTGACCAACATGGCAAAACCCCATCTCTTCTAAAAATTCAGAACTCAGCTGGGCATGGTGGCACGCACCTACAATCCCGGCTACCTGGGAGGCTTCAGGAGATGGGTCCCTTCATCTCCTTAAACATATATTTTGGGAGGACACATTTTAAATTGTAACAGTAGCCCAAAGATGGAAGGGTCAGTTGATCTTAAAGAAGTGGTATACTACTTTGTCCTGAAAAATGAGAAGGAGTTTAACAGACAAGGGAGAAAGAGAAAATCTGAAAAAGAAGGACTGAATTGTTCTGTGGTTTATACACACGAAACAGAATTGTGTGTTCAAGGAACCACACGTGGCTCAGTGTGGCAGTATCGCAATACGGTAACGCAGAGGCTGTGGTTGCCTGTCTCCTGGGTGGACGCCACTAATGACTTCTCCCACGATTTGCACTTGCCATTCTTCCATCAAGAAATGAACGCTCTTTGCTATGGTCTGATTACGTCCCACCAAAATTCACATGTTGAAGCCTAATTTCCACTGTGGTGGTATTAAGAGATGGGGGTCTCGGCCTCCTGAGTAGCTGGGATTATAGCCACCCGCCACCACACCTGCCTTATTTTTGTATTTTTAGTAGAGACGGGGTTTCGCCATGTTGGTCAGGCTGGTCTAGAGCTTCTGATCTCAGGTGATCCACCCGCCTCAGCCTCCCAGAGTGCTGGGACTCCTGGGGTGATTTCTTATCTTTTTATACACCTTGTAACTGTTGGAAAACAAACATGTTAAGTAGGACAGCAGGTACTGAGATACTTTTTTCTAAATCCTTGAAGATGGTATCTTTCTGGTAAGCCTTAGTACGAGGGTTTCTGTTAATGTACTCAGGAGCTGGGCTGGGTTTTAGGTTCACTGCTGCTGTGGTTACCCTCAGGGTCCTACATGTTTCAAGTTCCTCTGGCAGTATCTTGTGCATAGGACGTGAGCTACTCTGCCATATTTTCCTGTTTCTGCCTCATGCGTGGCTTCAGATCTCCCAGATCGGCTTTGGGTCTCCTCTTGCATGCTGTCTACTTTTTCATTAGAATCTTGAATGTATTAATCATGCGTATTTTAAATTCCCCATCTTGATACTTCCAACAGCTTTGTCATAGCTGAGTCTGGTTCTGATTGCAAGCGTGAGTAATCCAGGCTTTTAAAATGTCAAACAGCCTTCTGATGCCCTGATTGTTTGGTCTCTTCGGACTCTTTATTCTTACCTCTTTGTTTTCGTTTTTGAGACAGAGTCTCGCTCTTGTGGCCCAGGCTGGAGTGCAGTGGTGTGATCACGGCTCACTGCAATCTCCACCTCCAGGGGCAGCGTCCTGCTCCTCAGAGACAGTTGGTCTCCTATAGCTCTCCCAGTTTGTACTCCACTGTTATTTTTATTCTACTATAATCTTTTTACTGGATGCTTGCTAGCATGGTGATAGTGGTGGAGAAGTGGGCATTCTCTGCTAATCTGATTGAGCCTCATTCAAGGGCAGGAACTGAGTCCCAGGAGTATGGCTTTTTATAAATATTCTTGCCCCTCTCCAGATGGAACAAGCTTAGCATTTATTCCTCTCCTGGCAGTGAGCTTTTTTTGTCTTGTCTTTTTTTTTTTTTTTTTTTTTTAATTGAGACAGAGTCTTGCTCTGTAGCCCGTCTGGAGTGCAGTGGTGTGATCTCAGCTCACTGCAACCTCTGACTCCCTGGTTCAAGCGATTCTCCTAGCTCAGTCTCCCGAGCAGCTGAGATTACAGGCACGCGCCACCACACCCAGCTAATTTTTGTATTTTTAGTTGAGACGGGGTTTTGCCAAGTTGGCCAAGATGGTCTCCATCTCCTGCCTCGGCCTCCCAAAGTGCTGGGATGACAGGCGTGAGCGGTCCCGCCGACAGGACTGAGCTTTTTAACATTCTCCTGTCCCCTGCCCTCAGCTAAAATCAGCTGCTACCCATGCCCTTGGGATATAGTTTTTCTCATTCTGCTGCAGATAAGACCTTTTTTCTTTAAAGGAGACTGGGTAGAGGGGGCTGAGTGCAGTTTCAACGTGGCTACTGCCCCTTCTTCCAGCCAGCATACTTGGAAGCTTCTCAGCATCCCCCTTATCTTCCTCATGAGCAGCTGGCAGGATGTCGGGAACAAACCTGTAAGCAGGTGCATACCTCCCAACGTCTGCAGCCACGTGTATGCTAGGCTGCACTAACAAGGTTTAGCGATGTAGTTGGCTTTTAGATCCTTCCCTAGACACCAAGCTGTAGTACGTGGCCGCACTGCACTCCATCATGGCTCGCTGCAGCCTCCCCGTCTTGGGCTCAAGCAATCCTCTTGTCTCAGCCTCTGTAATAGCTGGGATTACAAGCGTGAGCCACTGTGACCTTAATTCCGTGTCTAGCTAGCAGAATCTAGCAGAATCTTCTTACCCACTTATATGATATCAGGTGACATCTGCTCAGGTAAGCAAATGCTCAGATTCTAGTTTTTCCTGCAGATATGCATCTCTCTCTAGATTCCAGGTTCATTCTTTGCCCTGCAGTCTTGCTTTTTGATGATCTCAAAGAAAAGCAATTAATTTTCAATTTCTCCAGATTTTATTTATTTTTTTTTTGTAAAAGTAGGAGTGATGCTCTTCCCAGGACTTTACATCTCTGAGCTCAGTTGCTGGTATAGTTAGATCAGAATCTTCCCTCAGTTGCTATCTGTGTGTGTTCAGGGATTTGGCCTGGAAACAAATGATTTTGTGTTTCCTACTTCTCTTTTGCCAAAGCTTCTATTGGAATTTCTACCTGCCTCCTTCAAACAGCTAACCTCATTGATGGCAGAATTTTGCAGAAGGCTACACGCTGTGGATATATCATAGACACTGCTGAGGCAGAAAAGCCGTGCACTATCAGATTCCTCTGAGCATCTGAAATCAGCTTTTAAAATGTCAAACAGCCTTTTGATGCCTTGCTGCTCCCATGTGCAACATTATAATTTTCCTCTGAGGGAGGCTGAGGGAATGGAATTGTTGTTATTCTTTATCCAGGTAGATCAGTGCGGTATTTATCAAACACCTACTATGCACCTAAGGTGATTTGGGGCTTTATGGAGGTCTATGGACTATGACCCTCGTTAAAATGACTTTAGCCTAAGGCTGCCTCCTTAAAGGTTTGAAGTTTGGCCTGAACGGTTCTCTGTCCATAGTAGACTGTCACCTGACTGGATGTGTAAACAGACTGTAACCTGGTCTTGTGCCAATCACTGAGTTTCAGTCAATCAAGAGCGGCCAACTGTTCAAACCCTGTTGAAATAAGGCAAACGCTGAGCTGTAACCAATCCAGTGATTTCTGTACCTCACTTCCATTTTCTCTACATCACTTTCCTTTTTCTGTCCATAAATATTCCACCACATTGCTGCACAGGAGCCTCCCTGAATCTATGTGGGCTCAGGGGTTGCCAGATTCAAGAACAGCTTTTTACTTAATGAAATGCTGTTTCATTTAATTTGTCTAAGGTGTTTTTTTTTTTTTTTTAACATTCTGTTCTCAAACTTTTGGGTGAGAAAAGGCAGTAATCCAGGCCCTCAGTTGTGTGGGTTCAAGTATTCATAAACTGCAGGTGCCAAGATGGTCTCTACAGCTATCAACCTCATGAGTGAGAAGACTTTGAGCCCTGTAAATGTAGCCCAAGCAAGATCTCAGATACTCATAAGTGGGAGTTGAACAATGAGAACACATGGACGCAGGGAGGGGAACATCACACACTGGGGCCTGTTGGGTATTGGGGGCTAGGGAAGGGACAGGATTAGGAGAAATACGTAATGTAGATGACGGGGTGATGGATGCAGCAAACCACCATGACAAGTGTATACTTACGTAGCAAACCTCCACATTCTGCATATGTATGCCAGAACTTAAAGTATAATAATTTTTTTAAAAGTGAAAAAAAAGAAAGTACAGAAAAACAAAAAAAATCTCAGATATTCACCAGCAGTAGGCAGGCTACCACTCTTTTGTTTCTGATATATTCCCTGACTTCTCTGCTACTAATCTAATCCTATTTCACGACAATGACAACTTGGCTTTTAGATCCTTCCCTAGACACGTGGCTGCACTGCACTCCATCACGGCTCACTGCAGCCTCCACCTCTCAGGCTCAAGCAATCCTTCTGCCTCAGCCTCCCAAATAGCTGGGACTGTAAGTGTGAGCCACCATGACCTTCATTCTGTCTCTTTCTTCCAAGACAGAATTGAATACCTGCACTTCTCCAATGATGACTTCTCAACTGTGAGCTCCACACACTCAGATTCACATTTGCTGCAGTCTCCACCTCACTTTTCCAATGTTTTTTCTAATTGCATTATCCTGATATGGCTGCCTGTCATAAAGCAGCCTTGCATCACCTCTCAGGGGTCGACAGATGGCTGGCACCACTGACTCCTGAGATACCTCCCTTTCTTGTGTTTCTCTTTCTGATCTCAGCTATAGAGAGTGGCATTTAGAGGCCCAGGAAGCAAATGGCGTCATGGGTATTGGTGATATAAAAATGGGATACTGTTGTGGAGGAAGAGGAAGATCATCTCTGGAGAACTGGGCTCCTGGGTGGATATTCTAATATAAGAAAACAGGAGGCAGATGGATCACCTGGGGTCAGGAGTTCGAGATCAGCCTGATCAACATGGTGAAACCCTGTCGCTATTAAAACTACAAAATTAGCCGGGCGTGGTGGCGAGCATCTGTAATCCCAGCTACGCTGGAGGCTGAGGCAGAACAGTTTGAACCCAGGAGGCAGAGATTGCACTGAGGCGAGATCACGCCATTGCACTCCAGCCTGAGCAACAAGAGTGAAATTCCACCTCAAAAAAAAAGAAAGAAAGAAAAACCCATAACAAGAGGAGTGACAAGGTAGTTAGCGGCAGGGGATCTGGAGTCATACCAATATGGATTCCAGCCATTCCTAACTGGGTGACTTTGAGATGACTCAACACCAGTGAGTCTCAGCCTCGTTGGTGTAAATGAGGATCACACCGCATGCTGGAGTTAAAGCACCTGGCACACCATCTAGCCCATAAAACGTACTCAATAAATTTAAACATCTTTTATAATTATAACTGATGCTGTAAGTGGGCTTTGACCACAGTGGAAAAGGAAAGAGTCCAGTTGCTAACACGGTGAAGCCACAGTTGGAAAAATAAGAAAAACAAGATTAAATTTCTGCCCAGGTGAATGTTTCACATAGACTTCAGGCTGAACTAAGACATAGCGTAGGTGAGACATGGCAACAACTTTGTGTTCTTCTGTTTCTGGTCTATTTTCCTTTGCTGATGCAGAAGGAAGGATAGACGCTAATATTTCCTAAAACCTCCTATGCACCAGCCACCATGCTAGGTACTTTTTTTTTTTTTTTTTTTGAGACGGAGTGTCACTCTGTTGCCCAGGCTAGAGTGCAGTGGTGGGATCTTGGCTCACTGCAACCTCTGCCTCCTGGGTTCAAGCGATTCTCCTGCCTCACTCAGCCTCCTGAGTAGCTGAGATTACAGGCATGCACCACCACACCTGGCTAATTTTTGTATTTTTAGTAGAGACAGGGTTTCACCATGTTGCCCAGGCTGGTCTGGAACTCTTGACCTCATGATCTGCCCACCTTGGCCTCCCAATGTGCTGGGATTACAGGCGTGAACCACCTTGCTCGTCCCACTAGGTACCTTTTACTTGAATTATTCTTCGTTTATCACCGGCCTTCCACTCTACTGTCCCAACCTCCACAGCAGTCAATGAAGAGGTCGGGTCACAGATATCATAAACTCCTTTCCGAATACTCAGTCAAGCAAGCCATCAACACTACTCACTGAGCACGTATTAATGTGAGAATCCTGCTGGGTGGATGTAGACGTTCACTCTCTCAAAAGCTTCCTGTCAGTCAGCTCCCAGGCCTTAGGGTATTGCTATTGTGGTCACACACCAGAATGATAAATAAGCTCAACGAGCTTTCTCAGGTGCAATATTTATGGTTCAGTTTGAAGCAAAGAACAGTCAGAGGCAATGGGGAAAAACTAATTTACTGTAATGTCACCCCAGATATACAGCAAATAGCTGTGAACAAGTATGTACAATATAATTAAAACTATGATAACATTATAAAATAGGATGATGGCTAGTTAGAGAGGAAGATCTATCAAGTAGGAACACGTGTATATCACTTGAAATATTGCCTCAATTACTTCAAGTTGTCAGCTCTGGCTCCTCATCTCGAAAACAATCCTTACAAATGCAAACTTAAAATGACGAGTGCTGTTCATTTCTATTCCTGGTTTCCTTTCCTTCTGCCTGTCCACAGGAATTGCTCTTCAGCAAATATCAGCAAGACAAGGATAACGTTCACATTCTTTTCTTTTTTTTTTTTTGGAGATCGAGTCTTGTTCTGTCACCCAGGCTGGAGTAATCTTAGCTCACTGCGACCTCCACCTCCCAGGTTTAAGTGATTCTCCCGCCTCAGCCTCCCAAGTAGCCAGGATTACAGGCGCCCACCACCACACTCAGCTAATTTTTGTAATTTTGGTAGAGACGGGGTTTCACCATGTTGGCCAGGCTGGTCTTGAACTCCTGACCTCAGGTGATCCACCCATCTTGGCCTCCCAAAGTGCTGGGATTACAGGCATGAGCCATGGTGCCCAGCCTATACTCAAATTCTTGAACTCTACTTTGTGTCATCCCTGACTCCTTGATGGATCTGAGCATAAAAGCTGAGCTAGAGGAAAGCATCCTTAAATCCCCTAGGGTAAAACACCCAGGAATTCACATGCACAAAAGCACATGGGGAAAATAAAAGCCAGTGGAATGGTTCGTTAATAAATGCAATTAATTCACTTCTACCATTCCAGCAGATGAAACAATTCTCTGATTGCAAAGCAGCTCAGACAATCAGCGCAGAATGTGAACAACCAAGGCTTCCTGGAGATCCCACAAGAGAGATAAGCCAGATCTCTCCTGGCTGAGCTGTGGATGTTCCAGCCCTGTCTTTTGCTCAGCGCTGTGTGTCAGCCCTTGCAAAACCAGCCCTAGGTTATCACAGAAAACCTTTTAAAATCTTGCAAAACTTAGAAAGGAGATATCATCTCTAACTTCGAACCACTCTGCCCAGGTTATTCCTCGTGTTTGACTTCTCGTTCCTTCCAGCTATGAAACTTGCTTTTTTCTCCACTTCTTTATGACCTCAGTGCAAACACAAGCACTTAGCTCACTTTTCCCAGCTATAATCAGGTTCTTCTCACTCATGTACTGCTTTTTACGATCTGTAGCAGCTTAAGGAACCACTCCTACCTGATTAATTCAATATCTAGAATTTTCTATCACTCATTTATTTCAGTTGCAACTTCCCTAAAGGTTTTCTTCAGCTCTGGCTCCTCAAGTAAAGATCAATCTCCCATTGCCTACCTATTAGTAAGGTTTCTATAGAATGCCCTGGTGCTCCCAGCCAACCCAGTTTTTCACTGCTATTCTTACTATATGCAAATACTGAATTGGTACAATACATGTTTTCATTGTCCTTACTATGACTTATGGGAAATATTCTTTCTCTTTCCTTTCATTCATTCAAATGTTGCCCAAACTCCCTGTTCCGATTCCAATGGACCTCTTTTATAAAACTACCCTCGCTTGTCTGTCCTCAGCCAAGCTCTTTGCTTGCCTGCTTGTCTGTCTTGTTTTGAGATGGAGTTTTGCTCTTGTTGCCCAGGCTGGAGTGCAGTGGCATGGTCTCGGCTCACTGAAAACTCCGCCTCCCGGGTTCAAGCAATTCTCCTACCTCAGCCTCCCAAGTAGCTAGGATTACAGGTGTGCACCACCACACCCAGCTAATTTTGGTATTTTTAATGGAGATGGGATTCCACCACATTGGACAGGCTGATCTGGAACTCCTGACCTCTGGTGATCTGCTCACCTCCGCCTCCCAGAGTACTGGGAGCTTTTGTTTTATTATAGTAACAACAAGATCTAAGTTAATAATTTATAATTGTGTTATATTTCCTCACAAGATTTAAAATTTCTTGAGAACAAAGATTACATCTCACAATGTTTCCTCTCTTTAATGCCTAATATAAATGTCAGCCCGCAGAGGGCACTCAACAAACTCTTGTGATTGAACTAGGAGTAATGTTTGGCAATTACAGGATTTCATCTGGGAGCCATATAAAAATAACTTTCTAGCAATAAACGTTGGACCAAAGAGAGAATTAATCTGTGTATCAACTGGGGTTTAGTTCATGGACCAGCAAGGATGGGTAGGTATCCTGTTAATTGCCCTCTGGCTTCGGACTGAGATTCGAATTGTTTACCATTGAAGGAGAGAAGCAATGATCAATTTGGAAGTCAGGAAGAGCAGATAAAAATAGTAAGAGCTCACACTCAGTGCATGATACCTCTCAGGGACTGCTCAGGGCACTTTACATTTAGTAACTTATGAAATCTATACAGCAACCTTCGGAGGTTTATCAGTCCATTTTTTAAATGAAGAAATGAGGGACTGAGAGGTCAAGCAACTTGCCTAAGTTCATGTAGCTATGAAGTGGTGAGCTGGCCCATCTGTGCCGTTCTAACACACCACCTGAGACTGAGTAAAAAGAGGAATTTCTTTCTCACAGTTCTCAGGCTGTGAAGTTCAAGACCAAGAGCCCGGGCTGGGTGCAGTGGCTCACACCTGTAACCAGCTCTTTGGGAGGCCAAGAAAGTTGGATCACCTGAGGTCAAGAGTTCGAGACCAGCCTGACAAATATGGAGAAACCCCATCTCTCCTGGGGTTTCTGTGTTCTCACATGGAAGGAGAGTGGAAGAAAGGAACCCGCTCCCTCAAACCCTTTCGTAACAGCTTTAATCCCATTCATAAGGCTTCTGCTCTCCTGACTTAATCACCTCCTAATGGTCCCACCTCTCAAATCACATTGAGTTTCAACATGTAAATTTGGGGAGGCACATTCAGACCATAGCTTTCTACCCCTGGCCCCCCAAATTCATGTTCTTCTTACATGCAAAATCCATTCCTTCCATCCCAAAAGTCCCCAAAGTCAACTCATTACAGTAGTAATTCAAAAGTTCAAAGTCCATACATATTAGAATCCTCTAGAGGGACAGAACTAACAGGATGGACGTATGTATAAAGTGGAGTTTATGAAGCAGTACTGACTCACACCATCACAAGGCGAGGTCCCACAATAGGCTGTCTGCAAGCTGAGGAGCAAGGAAGCCAGTCTAAGTCCCAAAGCTGAAAAACTTGGAGTCCGATGTGTGAGGGCAAGATTCATCCAGCATGGGAGAAAGATGGAGGCCGGGAGATAAAGCCAGTGCGGTCCTTCCACGTTCCTCTGCCTGCTTTTATTCTGGCTGTGCTGGCAGCTGATTAGATGGTGCCCACCCAGTGAGTCTGTCTTTCCCAGTCGACTGACCCAAATGTTAATGTCCTTCGGCAGCACCCTCACAGACACACCCAGGAACAATACTTTGCACCCTTCCATCCAATCAAGTTGACACTCAATATTCACCATCACACCATAGTTTCATCAAAAACATGTATGAGTATGACTCAAAGTAAGATTCTAAAGCAAATACCCTGTCTCAGGTCTTTTGTTTTAACAGCACAAAGACACTCCTAAATCAAAGAACTGTCTGGCTGTGAAGCTGTGAGATTAAAAACTTATGTACCTCCCAGATACACTGGTGGGGCAGGCATAGGATAGATGTTCCCCTTTCAAAAGGAAACAAGAGAAAAGAAGAAAGAGATAACAGGTCCAAAGTAAATCCAAATCCCATCAAGGCAAACAACATCAAATCTTGAAACCTGAGAATAATCTTCTTTAACTTCGCGCCCTGCCTTCTGGACACACTCTTTCCCTGGAAAAATTTGATATCAAATCAATATCACTAAGGCAATAAAGTTACAAGCCTTCAAAGATAAAGAGAAGTAAAAGCGTGGCCAAGTAAGAAAAATATCTACTTCTACAAAGAATAATATCAGGCCAGATATTAAACAATCGAAACTGTTACAAACAATGACAACTTGGAAATTATACAATTAACTAAAAATAAAAGAAAAAAGGAGGAATCAAAAGGCGACACTGCTACCCTGGTTTATTCATCTTTTATAATTGGGCACCAAATTACATTATTTAAAACTGATCAATGAAAAATATTTTTAAAACAAATAATAACAAAGTCAGAGAAAAAGGAATTCCGGCTGGGCATGGTGGCTCGTGCCTGTAATCCCAGCACTTTGGGAGGCCAAAATGGGCAAATCACC
>PVKV010019978.1:0-40860 GCA_004027835.1 Alouatta palliata | reverse complement strand
TGCCCACCTTACAACCTTCACCCTCTCCCCACACCCCTGCCCCACCTCATAATCTGCACTTCCACCTCCACAAACCTTCAAGCCCCAGGGCAAATGTCACCCTCATTTCCTGGAAGCCTTTCCGGAAGTCCCCTGCCTCCCAGCCCCAGCCTGCAGTGGGTTCTTCCTCTTCCAGGCCCTGGGCACCTTTGGGCTGGACACATCTTTCTAACCCCTGTTGAATCCACACTTCCTATGTTCCCCCAGTTCCAAGCACAGCTGGGCATGGAGCAAATGCTCAGGGAGGCTGTGGGATGAGCAGGTAAAATGGATGGAAGGATGGACAGACAGATGGATGGATGGATGGGTGGAGCCCAATACCACCTCTCAGGTCCTATGGAGGTGGCCTCTCTCAGCACTTGTGATTGCCCTTCCTGGGGACATAACCTCCCCACCTTCTGCTTCCAGAGCAGCCTGGAATATCCTCTGATGCCGTATCATCTCCCCTGACCCTTTCAAGGGGGAAAGAAACATAGGTCCATGGTAGAGAGGAGAAGCCTGGGATCAGGGAGGTACACAAGCCCAGGGGCACACAGTAAGCAGGGCTCCCTTGGGGCCAAGACTGACCCCTGCTTCCTCCACACGGTCTGGAGCCCCTCCTCCCATTGCTTTGGAACCCATCCCACTGACATGGGCATGGGGTCATGACTAGGGTGGGGGGTCATGCCTGGGGCCTGACAGGCACCAGCGTGGCCGCAGCCCACCCCCTGTCCGCCGTGGCTGCCACACAAGCTAGTCATTCTTGGCAAGACAAAGGCCGACTGGGGCAGGGTGGCTCTGGTGCCTCCCTGGTGGGTGTCTGGACTCTGCAGGACGTCAGTAAGTGAATCCTGGTGGCTGTGCTCTGCTACTGGGGGCTGCAAATCAGATTAGCCCCATCCAGCCCCATGGCCCAGCTGGCCTGGGACAGAAGCACCAGAAACAGACGCAGCTGCCAGGCCCAGGCCTGCCGTGCTCCTGGTGCGGACAAGCCCTGGCCCCCAGGCTGAGGCCCCTCGCTGTTCCTGCTGTGGGCTCAAGAGAATGCGCCACCTCTCCTTTCTGGACCCGTGGACCCATCTGTTAGACCAAGAGTTAGAGCGAGACCCTCTGAGGCCTTCTGGAGGTGGTGTTTGGAAATGCTCGAGGACAGGGCAGGCACTCTAGGCACTGGGAATTCACCCTCAGCACAGCCCCACACTCCAGGCCCCAGGCCCTGTGCTGACTCAGAGGCCAGCGGCAGCCTGCCGGCGCTTCTCACCCTGAGACTTATGCTCCCCAGGGCTGGGCGTTTGGGAGACAATGTCAGAGAGGCACCTTTGAGCCTTCCGTGTGTCTGCACATCTACCCGTCCATTCTTCCATCCAACCTCTACCAACCAGTGTTGATCAAATACTTGATACACACAGACACTGCTCTAGGCCCTGGGGCACAGCCAAGAATCACATCACGATCCTGCTGTCAAGTAGCTGGCATCCAGCACCTTCCCAGCCACCCAATGCATGTGTGTGTGTGTCTGTCCATCCATCCAGTAGTCCATCTGTTGGTCCATCTATCCATTCACCTGCCCATCTGTCCGTCCATCCATCCATCCATCCATCCATCCATACATCAATCAGTCCTTCCATCCATCCATCCATCCATTCATCTAGCTATCCATCCATCCATTCATCTATCCATCTATCCATCCACTCATTCATCCATCTGTCTGTCCATCCATCCATGTATCCATCTGTCCATCCATCCATCCATGTATCCATCTGTCCATCCATCCGTCCATTTGTCTATCATCGTTCATCCATCCATCTATCCGTCTGCCCATTCATGTCTGTCCATCTAACTGTTCATCCACCTTTCCTTCCATCTATCTATCCATCCATCTATATCCATCCATCCATTCATCCGTTTGTCCGTCCATTCATCTGTCTACCCATCCATCCCTCCATCCATCCATGCACCCACCTGTCCATTCATGCATGCATCCATCCATCCATCTATTCATTTGTCTATCATCCATCCATCCATCCATCTGTTCATCTGCCCATCCGTCTGTCCATCTAACTGTTCATCCATCCACCTTCCCTCCCATCCATCCATCCATCTATCCATCCATCCATCCATCCATCCATCCATCTATTCATTCATTCATCCATCCCACTATCCATCCATCTGTCCATCTATCTATCTGTCCATCTGTATGTCCATTCCCCCGCCATCGGTTCAACCAGTGTTTACTGAACACCTACTTTGTGCCAGACAAGCAGCAAGATGCAGCCTCTGCCCCCAGGGAGGCAGAGCAGCTACAACTTCATATGACCAGCATCAGAATGGGGGGTAGCGGAGGGGGATGGCAAGGATGTTCTAGGAGAGGTAGCCCTTGGTGGGCCTGCAGGGTGCCCCAGGTCAGGTGCCTCAGTCACTGAGGCCAAGTCGGCTGAACTCTAACGGGCCTGGCCCCTCTGTCCACACCTGACCCCAGGGTGTAACCAATCCTGTGGCTGCAGGGCACCAACCCCAAGGCAGCCTGGTGGGCAGCGGGGTGAGGCACCAGCCATATCCCTGTTACAGAGTCAAGTAACGTCCTGAGACCCACAGAGAGAAGGGCATTAGCCCAAGACCACACAGCAGGCAAGAGAGTCTGGGCAGAGCAGGCAGGCGGGGCTGGGAATGGTGGGGGCACTACTCACAGCTGGAGGCTGCTAGTCTCAGGGCAGTACCCACCCCAGCTGCAGTAATGGGAATCAGCTGTGCCACCCTGCAGTACCCTTTCCCAGCTTCGGGAGCCGGCTGTGGTGAGCCCAGCCAACCTTCCCATCACCCTCTTCCTACCAGCAGGGGCTGCTACAGAAGCTCCTGGGTAGGTACATTCACGAGGCCATACCTGCCTTTAGGAAATCTATGGGGCCCCTGGCCTCTGGAGGCTTCACACACTGCCAGTTCCGACGCCTGGCCCCAGCCTGGGGGCCAGCATTCCTCTGTCTGTGTCAGGCGAGGACAGGGAGGCCCAGGGAGGTACCAGGCTTGCCCAAGCCACAGCCACCACCTTGCTGAGTCCTGTCCAGGGTTTTCAATCTCTGGGCACTGCTGCTAGCTCAGAGGAAGCTGGTTCCCAGCACACTGAGTGGGGCCGCTCTCCACCAGCTGATGAGTGGACAGGCGCCTCGGATGGCTTCCTGCAGAGTTAATGGGTCACCCATTATGTCTCCACAGATCTTCCCAGGGCCCTGCAGGAGGGCAGGCCGAAGCAGCCCCAAGGAACAGCCTGGGGGAGGGAAGGCAGATGGCTGCCTCAAAGCCAGCCCTGAGCCCTTCCCTCTAGGCCTGGGTGTCCAGGACAGACCCAGCCCATGGCATTGGGGACCTGATGGCACTGATTCCAGCAGGAGAACCCCAGGCTGAGTCCTGGCAGACAAAGGAGGCCCGGACTCGAATGAGGATAGAACACTGTCTCAGCCTGATGGGGTATAGGGGAGGTGGGTAAGGTCCCTGGTCATGTGGGTCCTGGCCCTGTGGGCCCACTCTCCACCGGACCTCTCGGGCCATTTGAGCACCCAGCTGCCAGGGATCCCCAGACTGGGACTGATGGCCCTGTGGAGGGTAAGTCCGGGGTCCAAGAAGCTCACAAAGCCATGTCCCAGGGCCAAAGGGCTGGGCTGCCTGATCTGGATGGTATGTCATCTTTGTGTTCCAAGTGGGGAAACTAAGGCTTGGGAAGTAACGTCACAGGGTCAAGGTCTTAAAGCTGAGAAGTGGCCCCTCTGGGTTTGGAAGGCAGGCTGGGCAGCCTTTACCCCAACCCCTCTTCCCAGGACCCTACGGCCCCAAGGAGCTTCCCTGGCAACACGGTTAGCCCTCTCCAGCCCTGCCCCCCAGCTCCCCTTGTCCTGTCCAGGGATGAGCACTGCTCCTCGGCCCACTTCCCTACCAGGGCTGTGTGGCCCAGTGGGTCCACAGAGGGAGACCTGGAGTGTGGAGGGGGTGGGGAGTGTCTCAGGCTGAAGCTGAGCCTGGGGAAGTGGGTGGGGGTGGCTAGATGGGTCACCCCCTCAACAGTTTTCAGACCTCAAGGAGTCACCATGAAATTCCATTCTCCTGACAGCAAAGAAATTGATTCACTCTTGCCAAAGCCTGCAGCCCCCACAAGAATGCTGTAAGGCTTCCTCCCGCTGGTTCCAGACAGTCAGCGAATCAAGTCCTCCATTCCTCCCATGCCTGGTTACAGAGACACGGGAACCCCCACTACCCAGCTCTATGCATGTGCCCTTGCCAGGCTGGGCCATCCACCTCTGTATAGTCACTCCCTTGGCACAATATCCCCCTTGCTTTCTGTACAATGGGCACATTGCTCCCACAACCTGCTGGGTCAAAGAAACCGCAGTCAGGGAGAGCTGGGGAGCAGGGGTGGTGGAGGGCTCAGGGCAGGAAGTCCCACCCCCTGGCCTGGGAACTATGGAGAGATTGACTTACAGCACCTTATCAGGTGGGGTGCAGGGTGGCATGGCACCATCAGTGCCGCTGACGTGAAGTCCAGGTATAGAGCACAGTCCATGCAAACATTCAGAGGCTTGGCCATGCTTGGCTGCTGGGGAATGAGGAGGGATTGGGCCTCAAGAAACAGAGCTGGGACTAAGTCATGAGGTGCATGGAGACCAGGCAGAACTTGAACTCAGGCAGTGGAGAGCCATGGAAGGTTTTGCTCTTTGTGTGGGTGTGTGAGCGGTTATGGTCATAGTTGTCTGGCTGCTGCGTGGAGAATAAGCAAAGCAGGTAGGGTAGGACTGGGTGGGACGGTGGTGGAGAGTGCCCAGCCCATCCAGGGAAGAGATGATGGGGGTGGATGAGGCTCCGTCTCTGAAACAATTAAGATTTGGGAGAGGCTGAAGTCAGTGGTGGGGCTGAAGCAAGTGGGAGCATGGAGACCCCTCAGACCCAAGGCTGGGGCTGGGCTGGGGCTCAGCTGACTTTGTTGGGGCAACCAACCCAGCCACTGGGTCCTTTTCTTTCCGGTTTACCTTCAAGCCTCTCCAACTGCCTGGAGGCTCCAGGGCTAGGGTCTGGCTGATCGGGGAGGAGTTTATGGCAGGAGGTGACGCTATGGGAGACTTGTCACTTGGGCACAGTCAGCACCATCTGCTCGGGCATCTGCCTTCAGAGGTGGTGCCTGCTAATTACCTGGGGCCAGGAAGAGGCCTGGGAACCCCCATCCCCCACACTGCCCAGCCGGCACAGGGGCTAGGGGTGGGGCCCCCGGGCCCTAAGAGCAAATGGGCTACAATGCCTTCAGAGGGGGTCTGACAGTGGGGCCAGACATTTATCCAGTGCCTTTTTACAGAGAACCTACTATGTCCCAAAACCTGTTCCAGGTCGGGATGACAGGAGGTCGCTGCTGTCTTGCGGCTGACAATCAGATAGAGGAAAGGAGAGGGGCGCCAAGGGGCATTTAAATAATGTAAAATGCCATCTCAGTCGTGAATGTAACTGTCAGCGTCCGAGGGGAGCAGTTTAGCCAGGGTGGTGGCGGTGGTGGTCTTGGTGGTCGTAGAGATCCTGCTTAGAGGGCACGGGAAGGAGTCGCAGCCACGCGCAGAGCCGTCCCCGTCCATGCTTCCGGAGGCCGTGGCGAGCAGGGGGCTCACACCCTGCTCAGGGGACCCTTGGCCACTTCCGGGCCCCTCGCCCCACGCCCTCGGCTGCCGGCGCGCATTCCTGCCGCCCCCGCTCGTGCAAGGGGCGGGCCTGGGCCCGTGGGAAGGGCCGGGGGTAGGAGCCGTGTGCCGGGGAGGCGGGTCGGAGAGGGCGCACAGCTGGGCCGCATCTGGCTCGAGCGCAGGGAGAACAAATGGAACAGAAGGCGGCCTTTCATCCTGCGAGGCCTTCATTCCACCTCGCCACGGGGCGCCGGAGGATTTCGGGGAGCCGACCCGCGCGATGGAGGCCCGGGGCTCGAGGAAATTAGCCTGGGAAGAAAGAGTGGAATTTGATTCTGGTGCTTTCTCGCTAAAACCTCTGGTGGCCACCTGCGGCACAGGTGAGAGTAAGCTCTTGCTCTGTACAAATAACGGCTCCCCTGAACCGAGCGTTCCGGAAGACCCAGACGCCACCCCGTTTGCCGGGCCTGCCCCGTCCCAGTGGGGAGGAGGCCGGGCTCAGGAGGGGAAGCGCACAGCGAGGAAGTGGGATATCCCCCGCAGTGCGTCGGAGCCCGGAGCCGGGGTCCCAGCACGCTGAGCGCTGCGCCAAGGGCGCGCCCCTCCCGTGCCGGACGCCCGGTACATCCCCGGCCGGCGCTGGCCAGGCTGGGTTTCCCCTTCAGGGCCACTGGCGCAGGCCAGTCCCGCGTCCCCCAAGCCCCTCGGCGGCCCGCAGCGGCTACCCAGGGGGGCGGGGCGTGCACGTGCGCGCCGGGGGCGAGGCCGCTGCGCCCGCCGGGCGGTTCCCAGCCCCGGACAGCGGCCCCACGTGGGTCTGCGGGCCCGGAGAGGCGACCCTCTCGAGGCCCCGCCTCCGAGCCCGGAAGCCAATGAGCGCGCGGGGGCGGGGCAGGGGCGGGGAGGTTTAAGAAGCCGGCGCGCGGGCGCTGAGCTGCTGGACTGCGCCGGCTGAGCTAGCGGCCTCCGCGTGGTGCACGGGAGGCGCACGGGGCAGGGCGCGCCGCGCGGCCGCCACCCCACCATGCTCAAGCGCTGCGGCCGGCGCCTGCTGCTGGCGCTGGCGGGCGCGCTGCTCGCCTGCCTGCTGGTGCTCACCGCCGACCCGCCACCGCCCGCGCTGCCCGCCGAGCGCGGCCGCCGAGCGCTGCGCAGCCTGGCGGGCTCCTCGGGGGCGGCCCTGGCGGCGCCAGGGATGGGGGCGGCGGGGGCGGCGGGGGCGGCGGGGCCCGGGGCGCTGGCCCGCGAGGTGCACAGTCTGTCCGAGTACTTCAGCCTGCTCACCCGCGCGCGCAGAGACACGGGCCCGCAGCCCGGGGCCGCCCCCCACCCCGCCGACGGCCACCCGCGCCCCCTGGCCGAGCCGCTCGCGCCCCGAGACGTCTTTATCGCTGTCAAGACCACCAAAAAGTTCCACCGTGCGCGCCTCGACCTGCTGCTGGAGACCTGGATCTCGCGCCACAAGGAGATGGTGAGCCCGCCGCGGACTGGATGGGCGGGCGGGCGGGGTGGGGGACCCACCGTCTGGTCCAGTTGGTGGCAGCGTCCCATGGGGGCCAGGCTGCATCCCCATCCAGCTACTGGGGCCGTCTGGGGGCGGTGACGCCAGTGCACATCCGTGCAGCCCAGTTTGCTTGCTGGGACGACTCTCCCGTTATAGTTGTGTGACTGTCCCCGGGGCCTCGCCCCTAGTCCGGCTCCAGAGTCCTCCACGGCTGCAGCACCCTACACCAGTCTCCAGTGCTTGGGGTTGGTGCCCGGTGATACTTCTCTCCCCCAAACATTGGAGCTCATTCATAGGGCGTTATGTCCTTAAACTTCCCGAAGCAGTATTTGTTCGGACCCACCCTCAGCTCAGACCCCTTCCTGGGGAGAAAGGCTCTTCCTTTAGAGAAGTGGTGGGTTCTGACCCCTGGGCCTCTTCCTCAACACAGTGTTAAGGTGCGGGGGGGACAAATCATTGCTGGTTGGTTGGCCCTGGGGAGTACATCTCAAAGAGCCCCAGGTGTGGGGGTCTGTGTGGAGACCCTCCCTCCGCAATGCAGGAGTCTCTGAGGCCTGCAACCTTGTGCACGGCACATCAGTTTCTTACATACACATAATTAAGACACACCCCACTTTGAAAATTTCCCTCGAGGCCACAGCAGGACGGTTGGGCTGAGGCGGGATGGGGACAGTGTGGAGCTTGCAATGGGTGAGTGGGAGGACATCCCTGGGCTGGGAGGTGCAGAGGCATTTGCTGTTAGGGTGGGGGCTCAGGGAAGACCCTGCACGCCTTCTCCCCTGCTCAAATCCTGGAGACCCAGCCCTTCTGGCCTGGTGCTGCCCTGTTTTGGGGCACCATGGTGGGGTGGGAGCAGGGCCTGGTGAGGTCATGATGGGGACTGGGATGGGCAGGGTCTTCTCTGGTCCTGGCCTGGGGAAGGGGCCCTGGGAACCCCATGGCAGCCTCCTGGGAACACAGCGTCCCATTCCCAGAGGCTCAGCGGGCCGGCGGGAGGGGGCGGCGGGGGCCGTGGGTTTTGTTTGGCGGCCGGGCCGTTAGGATTCCCAGCGCCGGGCGGCTCTCACGCCGGCCCCTTGGGCAAGGTAACAAAGCCCCTTTCTCCAGCGAGAAAGGCGTCGGGCCCCTTGTGTGCAGCTACGCGCTCCGTGGGAACCGCCGCTGGCGTGCTGGCCACTCAGGTTGCCTGGTGATGAGGGGGCCAGCGGGCCCCCCCAGCATCTCTTACTGACAGCCCTTTTGGGGCACCATCCCTGAGCCTATCACCCCCACCCCCAGCACTCAGCCTTCCTGCTGTGTGACCCTGGGCATCCTTCAGCCCCACTCTGGGCTGCCATCAGCTCTGAGCACCTCTCCTCTTGGAATATGGGGCCTTTCTTCAGCAGAGGGGCTGTGGTCGGAGTGTCTCAGGTATCAGTCCCAGCTGGGCCGTGTGATCCTGAGCAAGACCTAGAGCCTCTCAGACCCTCACTCTCATCTCTGAAATGGGGGAACATGGCCCTTCCAGGATCGTGTTGTAAGAGACTGGCAAAGCCTGCAGGCATGGAGTGAGCCATGCGGGCGCTTAGCATCAAGGTCAGGCCAGCACTCCCTTGAGCCCTTAGGTCCCTATTGGAGGGTCACCCCACCTGGAGACAGGTTGGATCTGCCCCCGGCATCAGTTCACCAGCACACAGCAAGCAAAGCCTACGTCGTGGTGGGTGATGGGCAGGGGTCCTGGAAACGCACAGAAGGTGCGAAATGCACAGAAGTAGAGGGTCCCCCTCTCCCAGCTCTGCATGGGATGACTCAGACCCGGCTGATGGAGGACATAGATGTCAGGGCTGTGCGGCTGCCGGCGGGGAGAGGAGGAGGAACCCATGGGAGGCTGTGTGAGGCAACAGTGGGCATCTGACCCACATGTGGGAGGAGGGAGGGAAGGCGGGAAACTTTCTGGAGGAGGCACCAGAAAGTACTAAGAGTACTAAGAGTAAAAGTACTAAGAGTACTTTTACTGAGCAGTACTAAGAGTAAAAAGGGTACTCCATCTGGGCGTGATGACCACAGCATGGGGGTTGTGCAGGAAACTTCCAGCAACTGGAGTGGTAGCTGGGGGGAGGGTCAGTTGGTCAGCAGGGGCCACGCTGAGACGGGCCTGGAGTCCAGGATGAAGAGCCTGGCCTTTGGCCCAGAGGTTCCCCGCCCCTCCCAGGAGCAGCCAGGCTGCTGTGCTGCCACCGCAGAGGCCACAATTGCTGGGGAGAACTTGGCATCCTGTGTTTCTTTGAATCGCGGCTCCAGGAACAATGCCGCTTCCTGTGGGTGTCCCCTGGCCCCCGCCCCCGTCCACCCTCATCCACCCGACTCTTCCTCCTGCAGCCCCGTCTTCAACTGGGAAGTTAGGTGGCACTGGAGGGTCTGGGTCCCTGGAGGGCAGGGGCTGGCTGATCTAGCAGGCTGCCCCACCTCGGCCCCAGGGTATGACCTCAGGCTAGTGCCTGCACCTCTCTGGGCCTCAGCTGGTAATGGCACGCACCTCCCAGGCTATCAGGGAGATAATCGATCTCTGCACTTGCTATGCCCATCTTACAGAAGAGGAACTGAGGCTCTGAGCGGTGGGTGAGGCCTATAGCCTTTTTCCTCCTCTCCTGGTGGCTCAGGTGTGGGGAGACAGGAGGCCCGGCACCCCCCGCACCCCACAGCCCCGCCTTCTCAGATGCTGTTTTCCTAGAGGCCTCCCTGCTCCCCGAGCTGAACAAAGGTGACTTTAATCTCTGTAGCCTTGGGCTGGGTTTTTAGGGCACCACCAAATCTCGGGAGAACAGGCCTGCCTTGATCTCATTAAGAAAGCATTTTCCTTTTAACCCAGCGGCGCAGCAGAGCGTCTGCAGGGGCTGGCCCTCCGCCTCCCACGGCATTCCTGGGCTGAGATGCTGGGGAGGCCAAGGGGCTGGGTGCGAGTCTGTGCCTGTGGCTGCCCTGGGGTGTCTATGGGTGCTGCAGGAGGAGTGCATGCATGGAGAGGCGGAGACCCAGCCTGCCACCCCCTTAGCTCTGGGCCTCACCCAAGAAGTGTGTGCCTCGGGCTGGGTCAGGCTGGACAAGGATCTGAGGTCATCAACGTGCTCCAGGGCCACTGTGGGGCCTGTGTGTACAGGGAAGGAAACTGAGGCTGGGTGGGCATGCAGGGGTTGTGTGTTGGTCAGAGCATTGCCCATACACCCTGGGTTTTGCACTCAGCCATGCCAGGGTGCGCCAGGCGGCACGCGCTGGGCGGGCCGGGCAGAGGAAGGAACATTCCTCCCCGTGTGCCGGCAGGCCCTGGCGGGCGCTGGCAATTCCTGGCCCCGCCCCAGCGGCCCCCTCCTCTTCCACAGAGCACTCCTGGCAGGGGGCGCCCGCATGCTGGTACAGGTGGGCTGTGGCCTTGGGCAAGCCTGGGTTCCTCGCCTGAGCAGCGGGAGGGGTGCTGGGCTGCATGGGTACTGGGGGCCCTCGGCCTGGGGGCTGGGGACACCTGAGGTTTCCTGCCGCAACCCTGTTGACCATCGGCAACTCTACGGAGCTTGGGAGCTGCTTTGGCTCAGAGTGGGAAACCTGTCCAGCAGGTCACCCAGGCTGGGGGTGCTGGCCCAAAGGGCAGCTGGGGGAGCTGCAGGGCTGGTGGCTGCACCCTACCCGTGGAACCTCGTGCCCAGCCCGGCCCGGTTAACCAGGCCAGCTGTATGGTAATGTGCGGCTCGGCCACTCCGCTTAACTCGGCCGAGTTAAGGCCGGCCCCGGTGCCCCTCGCCCGCCAGCCCAGGACAAAGCTGGCGGACAACGCCTGGTGATTCATCCTCCCTCCGGGCCCTTTGTCCGCCAGGGCTTGGCAGCCGCCCAGCAAAGGCCTTTGTCCCCAACCCCAAGTGATTGAGACTTGGCTTCCCAAAGCCGATCTCTTCTGCCTGTCCCTCCCTGCCACCCTGCCACCCCGCCTGTCCCCCCCTCCTTGCCTTTCCAGCAGCCTCCAAGTGGCGGGCTGGGCGCTGTGTCAATAAGGGTGTGTGCCCCACCAGGTGCATGGGGCCGGCCGGGAACCGGTTACCTGGCGGGCGGGGGAGACTCACCACCTGGCTCGTGCCTCACTGCGCCTGGATGACCTTGGGCGCAGCTGTTGAGGTTGGGGAGCGAGGCCCTCACCCTCCCACCCCTAGGGCAAGTGAAGGCGTGAGCCCTGGCCCTGTTGGCGCTGCACGAGTAGGGAAACCAAGGCCTGGAGAAGGTTGGAAGTCGGTGTGACTGAGCTGCCCTGTCCACCCCCACCCCGAAGATGGCCCCAGGGTGGGGGTGCAGGGCTGCCTGCTTAAGGCCGATTTTCTCCTTCCAGACGTTCATCTTCACAGACGGGGAAGATGAGGCCTTGACCAGGCACACTGGTGAGCCCTGGACTTGGGGCGGGAGGGGGCCCAGGCCCCTTTCAGGATCAGAGCCCTCCCCCGCCAGCTTCCCCCCCTCCTCTGGGCCAAGAGGTCACAGAGGGCAGGACGAGGAGGGCCGTTTACTCACGGGGTTTGCTCCACGCCCCGCCCCACTGTTCGGGGGCCCCCCAATTCTCATGCAAATGAAGCCATTCAGCCCCCCGGGTCCCTTTGAGCCCAGGCAGCGGCAACAGGTGGCGGGTACTGGGAAAAAGCTGCCTGAATGGATGGGGGCGGGGCCACTCTGGAGGGGGCTGGGCTGGGGGAGGGTCCGAAGGCCCGAGCCCGGAGCTAGTGTAGGGGAGGCTACGGCCGGGCCTGGCTTGAACCAAGGGATTTTTCTCAAGCCCCTGGGCCCTGCCGTGTCCCCCAGGCCGGGACCGTCTCTGGGAGCCAGCTCAGACCTACTCACAACCGCTCCCCTGTCCACAGGCAACGTGGTCATCACGAACTGTTCGGCTGCCCACAGCCGCCAGGCGCTGTCCTGCAAGATGGCCGTGGAGTACGACCGCTTCATCGAGTCCGACAGGAAGTGAGTGTGGCCCCGGGGGACCCCCACCTCCCCACCCGAGCCTGGCAGTGCCCGCCCTGGCATGCCCTTCCCCGATGGCCCTGCCTTGCCCTCAGGTGGTTCTGCCACGTGGATGATGATAACTACGTCAACATCCGGGCCCTGCTGAGGCTGCTGGCCAGCTACCCGCACACGCGGGACGTCTACATCGGCAAGCCCAGCCTGGACCGGCCCATCCAGGCCACGGAGCGTGTCAGTGAGAACAAGGTGGTGAGTGCCTGCCCTCTCCCAGTCCCCCATGCCCCGAGGCGTGCACACCCAGAGTAGGGAGGGGCAGTAGCACCCAGGTCTCAGGACACCTTCTTCCCTCCCCCAGCGTCCTGTCCACTTCTGGTTTGCCACCGGTGGCGCTGGCTTCTGCATCAGCCGTGGGCTGGCTCTGAAGATGAGCCCGTGGGCCAGGTGAGTGCCCCGCACAAGTTAGGCCAGCCCAGTCCCAGGCTCCTGCCCACCCACTGTGGGGCCTGGCTTGATTCATGTTCCCAGTCACAGGGTGTCCCCAGCTTCCTGCGTGGCACTGCCCGCCTCCTATCTTCCACTTCCTTCTGGGCTTCAGAGGGCAGATGTGTTTACAGTGGCTAACCCCAAGCCCGACCTGCACAGAGCAAGCACTGGGGCAGTGAGCACCCCAGGCACCATCCTGTGGGACTCCTTCCTGCACCCAGATTCCTGCCACAGAGAGCCACGGAGCCATATAGGGAGTGCATCGTGGCTGTGGCCAGGGGAGGTGGAGGGAGCTGCAGCCCAGAGCTCTCCTCAGAGCTCTGCTCTGCGTGCAGCTCCTTTGCTTGGTAGAGCCTCCCCAGTTCCCAGCAGGCGGCTCCTGCCTCTGCTCACTGGTCTGGACCCTTCCCTCCTGCAGCGGGGGTCACTTCATGAGCACTGCTGAGCGGATCCGGCTGCCTGATGACTGTACCATTGGCTACATTGTGGAGGCCCTGCTGGGCGTGCCCCTTATCCGCAGCGGCCTCTTCCACTCCCACCTGGAGAACCTGCAGCAGGTGCCCACCTCCGAGCTCCACGAGCAGGTGCGCATCCTCTGGGCCCCGCCAGGAGCCGGAGAGCACAGGGAGGGGTGCAGTGGGGTGGGGCACTGTTCTAAAAGGGGAGGCCAGGCAGCGCCCAAGCGTCAGCCACCACCAGGCACGTGGACGCTGTCGTGGTGTGTTGTTTCCCTGCCATCTGTTCACTGTGACGCACCTATTGTGTGCCTTTCGGGTCTTTTCCTGAACCTGGGCGTGTATTTTGTCCATACTGGTGATGTGGCCAGCCCCCGCTGGTCCCCGGTTTGGGATGTTATTCCCAGGGTGTGCAGGGCAAGTGTCCTTCCAGGTGCAAGGGAGGCCAAGGCAGGGCTGTCACCTCACTCAGGGCTGTGTGGCTAGCCTTGGGCAAGGCCCGGGGATGTGGGGGCCCCTCCTGGCATCACTCTGCCCCCTCCCCACAGGTGACCCTCAGCTACGGGATGTTTGAAAATAAGCGGAATGCTGTCCACATGAAGGGCCCCTTCTCGGTGGAGGCAGACCCATCCAGGTGAGGAAACCCCGGCCCAGATGGGCTTGTGTAGGGTGGCCTAGGGGCATCAGCGGGCCTGGCAGAGCTGGAGCAGGGTCTCTCTAAGCTGCGTGACTACACAGAGGTACCCCTCAAGTCCTGCTTGCTCGGGGTGGTTCCCCGCATTCTGTGGGACTGCAAATGAGTGCTCAGCCCCTGCTCTGTCCCCACAGGTTCCGCTCCATCCACTGCCACCTGTACCCGGACACACCCTGGTGTCCCCGCACTGCCATCTTCTAGCGGCCACGGCTGAGACCCAATCCCTGGGCGCCCCTGGTATCCAAAGGGCCCAGGGACCCTGTTGCGCTGCCCTGGCCTCGGCATTCGAGGCGCCCCCAGGGCTGTGCCTGTGCATATGTGCGTGTGTAGGTGTGCTGCGCGCCCACCCAGGTAGCAGGCTGCTGGGCAGTTCTGCTGTGTGGAGGGGCAGGCACAGGCGCCACTTATGTGCTTCTGCTCCAAGGGCCAGTGGGCTGCAGGGCCTGCTTGGAGGAAGGATTTGTGTGTTGGAGGCCACTCTGAGGGCAGTTCTTTTAGGATTTTTGGACCTTTCTGCAGCTACAGGGCTCTGGGCTACTTTGCAGGGATGCATAGGTACCTTTCTCTTCCTGCTGAGCACAAGCTCTGTGCTGGGGGCACCTGTGCCCTGAAACCCTGGCTCCTGTGTCATAGCCCCAAGTACAGCTCACTGAGCCATGCTCATTGCAGGGGAGGCTGGGTCTCAGGGTGCATGACTCAATCTCCTTCCTCCGGGCCTGGGCCCTGTGGCTTAGAGTAACAGCAGCCATTGCCCAGTTCCAGGGGCCCCACAAAGCCCCCAGGGTCTGGCTGCCCCCCAGCTGGGCGAATAGTGGCTCCCCTCCCACCCTTCTGTGTGGGGAGTCTTCCAGGCCCCCTCAGAGGTCTTCCCTTTGCCTCCCCAGGACTGGGTGAGTCAGAGCTGAGCATTTAGACTCCTCTCCAAAGTAGAGAGCAAGTCGCCCACAGTGGGCGTGTCTGTAAATATTGTGACAGTATTTTTTACTGTGCCGTTTTTTTAAAGGGAGTGGGTAAGAAGTAGAGTGTTCTTGTTTTCTGCTTGGGGGGTGGGGGTGGGGGAGGGTCTTTTTTTAATCTTTTCTGTGGATCAGAAAAAACAGAAGCCAAACTCGGGGTCATCTTTATTTTTCAAGCTGAAGGGGGACTGTCTGGCACTGTGTATTTATGCGTTCCAGCATCTGGAACCTCCCATCCCTGCCCTCCTCCTGCGTAGCTGCCACCTCCCCACTGGGCCCAGCATGGCTCACCTGTCCCGTGGGGAGTGGTGTTTTGTGTTGTTTTTCTCTTTGCAAAGACATAGCTAGGAAAGCGAGTAAGGGAAAAGTTCTCAGGGAATTCAAGTGCTGTTGCTGTGGTGACGTCCTTTTGCTGTGAATAAAGGTGCTCTTTGCAGCAACCCTAGGGGTCCTGATGTTGGCTGGAGGTGGGGCCTGAGTCCCAGGGCAGCCAGGAGTCGGGGTGCGGGACACACAGGTGAAGGAGAAGCACGGCCTTGGGCGTACTGCATGGAGCAGGTAGATAGGAAGCCCTTTGAGACAACTATTTGGGAACAAAACTTGGTGTCAAAATAGCCATCCACCGCTGCCTGCAGGTGCAGCCTGCCCAGGGTCAGGGTGGTCGCTGTAGGGTGGGCCCTGCGCCTCCCAGAGGAACAGGTCTAGGATGCTGGGGTCTCTAGGTCCCAGCCAAGAGAGGGACCCCAAGGCTTTGGCCTGGACACTGGGGAGGCCAGCCCCTGCAGGAGGGACAGTGACTCCTGTGACTGGGCCTGGGACTTCCTTATCCAGCTTCACTCCTGCCACAAGCTTGCAGAGTCCACATCATCACCTCACGTTGCAGATGGGGAAACTGAGTCATGAAGCAGCTGATGCCCAAGGCCTGGCAGTCATGCTCTTGAGCTGGGGAGGTGCTCAGGCTCCAAGCTAGGCCAGCCATGGGTCCAGTCCACCCCACAGCTGGTTACGCTGTGCCCGCCTCTCTTGGGAGGTGGCCCCAGGTCCCAACCCCCATGGGAGGGTTCCTGGAGAGCAGGAGCAGTGTGGAGCCCCTGCAGCTGGTGTCAGCCCCTGCGGAGATCCAGACCCTTGTTTTCTAAACACAGCAGCTCTGCGGTGCTTTTCCTTCCTCAAATCCAGCCTTTGAGGGTGACTGAGTAGGGGAGGGCTGCTGCAGCCTCAGAGGGGATTCCCTCCAGTCACCCTCCTGGCAGCCCTGGGCGGCTCACTTCCTCTTCTTCACCCTGAGCCCCCACCCCCTCCCTGGGGCTTGCACCCTTGGGCTGGTGCTGCCCTGGCTGTGCCCTCTGCAAGTTCCTGCTCTGGCCTGACCCCAATCCCCCAACTCCGACCCCGGGGCTCCAGGTTGCCCTGCCTCTGCGCCCCCTACTTTGATCCAAACAGACAACACACTGAAAAGTGCCTCTCTCTGGGCGGGGGGCATCTTCCCCTTCCCCATCGCTGCCCGCTCCAGAGAGTGCTGAGCTGCTGAGTGGGGCCGCAGAGGCCCCTTACTCACAGCCTGGCTGGGGGCTGCCCTGGCCTTGGGGATGGCTGGCAGGGCTGTGTCCCCACCTTGGCCTTGGATGGGCCTGAGTCAGCAGAGCAGCTGCCCAGGGGGTGTGGGCAGTGACCGGGCTGGTGGGAGGGACGGATGGCTGCTCACCATCACACAGCCTGACTCCTGTCTAGGCAGCTGTGGTCCTCCCTCAGCACCCACCATGCCCACTGCTTCTCAAAGGACAGTGCAGGCCCCTCTTCTGAATGCGGAAGCAGAGACTCCGGGGTGGGGCGGTGGGGAGTCATGATGGAACAGGTTGTGGGTAGAGGCTGCTGGCCTCCTTCCTGCCCTGGTGAATCAGAGGCCTGGGGCCTTCTGCCCTGGCCCCAACACTGCCCCCCACCACCCCGGCAGCTGGCATTGCCTCCCCACAGAGCTGATGGGACCCCAGGGGCAGAGGTATGGGTGGACCCAGGGGTCAGAGAGCCCCATGGACATAGCTGTGGGGCCCCCACTGGGGCTTAGGGAGCCCCCATTAATCTTCAAATGTCCCTGTGTGTGGAGGGGGTGGGAGTCGGTGGGGAGAGCAGAGGAACAAGAAGCGGGGTGGGGAGGAAGCCCAGCCTCTCCTGGGGCCTTGACCTCTCCATCTGAGAAATGGGAGCAAAGGTAAATGCAGTCCCCGGGTGCTGGGGGTCAGGGAACATCTCGGGAGGGGCACAGGCCGGCGCATCTGGGCCCCTTCCTCTTCCAAGTTGACGGAGGGATGTTTCTCTGCCCTCAAAAGGGGAAGCAGGCCCAGCAGGGTCTTAGGAGAATGAGACAGTCTGACTTCTTCCATCCGCTGCACCCCCAGAAAGTGACTCACCCAGCAGGGGAGGTGAACTCATTCCTCCCCCAGGTACATTCTGGGGACAGCTGTGTCCCACCCACCAACGATACCATCCCACCAGATTAGGGATGGTCAGAAAGGGCCCTGGCCAACTGCGGGGGCTCCATGTTCCCCGAAACCCTCATCCAGCTCAGCCAGGCACCCCTTCCCAGACTACTGATCATTTATGGGGCTTTCAAAACAAAAGTAAAACTGCAACCACAGGGGCTGCTGGGTGCGCAGCGAGGGTGGCAGACCGCAGCCCCCACCCCTGCTTCCGTTCTGCCAGGCAAGTGCCTGGGGAGCCCGAAGACTGCTTGGGGTCCGGGAGGGGCTGCTAGGGTGGGGTGCCTCAGTTTAAAAGAACTTCCCTTCCACTGGGGTCATCAGGGCCAACTTCCTGGAAGAGGTGCCTCTGAGCTGAAGCAGGAAGGCTTTGTCAAGATGGAGTAGGGAGAGGAGGGGCCTTCTTGGTGTCAGCACAGCCCCGGCAGAGGTGCAGAGGCAGGGTAGAGGAGGACTGGAAGCCTGATAGGTAGGGCAGGCAATGGACTGTTGTGTCTCATGATCCCCCCTCCCCAATTTCGGGCAACTAGAGCTTTCCACAGGCTCACAGGGGCCAGGGGCCAGGCTATGTGACTTCTGCCAGTCCTGCCTGTTGGGCCTGGGGTCAGAGGGAAAGCAGGGGCCAGGGCCGGGGCCAGATCCAGCTTCGTGTCTGCCAGACCCAATGGGCAAGTCTTGCTGCTGCCGCTGGGCCCATGTGCCCACCCAGCCTCAGCCTTCTCAAATATTCTCAAATGATCCCCTGCTTCTGAGGCCAGCCCCACCTCTGGGCCCAGAATTGGACACATCAGAAGGTGCTTGGCGTCAAGCGTGGTGGCTCACACCTGTAATCCCAGCATTTGGGGAGGCCAAGCGGGAAGAATTGCTTGGGGCCAGGAGTTTGAGACCAGCCTGGGCAACACAGTGAGACCCCATCTCTAAAAAAAAAAAAAAAAATTAGATTCACGGGTGGCGCACACCTGTAGTCCCAGCTACTCAGGAGCCTGAGTGGGGAGGATCGCTTGAGTCCAGGAGCTCCAGGCTGCAGTGAGCCATGATTGCACTACTGCATTCCAGCCTGGATAACAGAGTACGATCCTGTCTCTGAAAAAAAAAATTTTTTTTGAGATAGAGTCTTGCTTTGTTGTCCACACTGGAGTGCAGTGGCACAGTCTCAGCTCAGTGTAGCCGCTGCCTCCCAGGTTCAAAAGATTCTCTCAGCCTTTCAAGTAGGTGTGCTACCACACCCGGCTAATTTTTGTATTTTTAGTAGAGACAGGGTTTCGTCATGTTGCCCAGGCTGGTCTCGAACTCCTGGTTTCAGGTGATCCTCCTGCCTTGGCCTCCCAAAGTGCTGGGAGTACAGGCATGAGCCACCATGCCTGGCCTCTTAAATTTTTTAAAAAGCAGAAGGGCTGTGCTTGGTGGCTCATGCTTGTACTCCCAGCACTTTGGGAGGCCAAGGCAGGAGGATCACTTGAGGCCAGGAGTTTGAGACCAGCCTAGGAAACAGTGAGACCTCATCTAATAATAAACAAAAATAAAATAGGGCTGTGGGTGGTGGCTTATGCCTATAATCCCAGCACTTTCGGAGGCTGAGGCGGGTGGATCACTTGAGGTCAGAAGTTCAAGACTAGCTGGCCAACATGGTGAAACCCCATCTCTACTAATAATACAAAAATTACCTGGATGTGGTAACATGTGCCTGTAATCTCAGCTACTCGGGAGGCTGAGGCGGGAGAATCACTTGAAATCAGAAGGTGGAGGTTGCAGCAAGCTGAGATCATGCCATTGTACTTCAGCCTGGGCAACAGAGCAAGACTCCATCTCAGATAAATAAGGCCAGGTGCGGTGGCTCACACCTGTAATCCCAGCACTTTGGGAGGCCGAGATGGGCAGATCACCTGAGGTCAGGAGTTTGAGACAGCCTGACCAACATGGTGAAACCCTGTGTCTACTAAAAATACAAAAATTAGCCGGGCGTGGTGGCACATGCCTGTAATCCCAGCTACTCAGGAGGTAGGTTGTGGTGAGCCGAGATCACGCCACTGTACTCCAGACTGGGCAACAAGAGCAAACGTTCGTCTCAAAAAAAGAAAAAAGAAGAAATACATAAACAAAATAAAAAGGCACTTGGACTCAGTGCATCTCACGGAGGGACCCCAGGACAGGGGCTCCTCATCTTGGCTTCTGAAGGCTGGAGGTTGCCCTGATGATGTCACCACGCTGAGTTTGGAG
This sequence comes from Alouatta palliata, assembly GCA_004027835.1. Classification (NCBI taxonomy): domain Eukaryota; kingdom Metazoa; phylum Chordata; class Mammalia; order Primates; family Atelidae; genus Alouatta; species Alouatta palliata. The sequence continues at coordinate 21,437 of PVKV010019978.1, read as the reverse complement.
GCTCAGAGCTGTAACCTCCCCCCCAACCATGCACCCCCTGCCTCCCCTGCGCAGGCCTCTGGGACCTCAGGTCCCCACCTCGTACAACCCAAGCAGTCCCTGGGCACTGGTTGGTGGTGATGGCAGGTGGTTTCTCACCCCTTCCAAGTCCCACCTTTCCCAGGCCCCCCCACCCAGACCCACGGATGCAGCCCCACGGGGTGGGGAAGAAGGAGACCCCCCACAGCTCCGTGCTTGCTCTTCAGGGTTCCTGGCATGACCCACAGCCCCATGACCGAAGCCTGGTTCATGCAGCTCAGGTCCTGTCAGAGCACTCGTGACCCAGCTTCCTGCGGCCGCTGTCTGCCCTGGCTCTGGAGGGTGGCATCGCAGCCTCAGCTTAGCAACCGCTCCCGTTGCCCTCAGAGCCCCACCAGCAGCCTCCAGGCACGGTGGGGAATGCAGATTCCCAGGCCCTGCCCAGCACAGAGGGAACTGCAGGGAGGGGCCCGCCCCGTCTTTCCTCCTCTGAGTACCTGGCGCCGCCTGCTGGGCACTTGTGGTCCCCACAGCAGCTCTCACCACCACCCGGCCCCTTCTCGTCCTCCCTCTCTCATGCCTCATCCTGAAATCTCTGCCTTCTGGGATGCGAGCTGTCATCTGCTGCCCACCTGGCCTTGTGTGGGTATCCACGGGCTCCCTCTTTCCAAGACGATTTCGGCTCCCACTCCCAGCCACTCTCTCTCTTTTGAGACCAACTTTACCCCAGCCACCATCTCAGCTCACTGCAACCTCCGCCTCCCAGGTTCAAGCAATTCTCCTGCCTCAGCCTCTGAAGTAGCTGGGATTATGGGCATGTGCCACCATGCCCAGCTAATTTTTGTATTTTTACTAGAGACAGGGTTTCAGCATGTTGTTCAGGCTGGTCACGAACTCCTGACCTCAGGTGATCCATTTGCTTCGGCCTCCCAAAGTGTTAGAATTAATAGGCGTGAGCCCTGCGCTCGCTGCAGCACCTCTCCTGCACTACTCTGGGGTCCGTTTTTGGTGACCTTGGCGTCCCCTCCCTCCAAACACCCGCTCCCCCAGATCCCCTGTCATGGTCGCTCTCCAGGCCTGGCCTTGCCCTGGGCCATCCCTGCCTCCTGCTCTGCCTCCACCTGCCTGTCCTGATGATCCCTCACTGATCTTTCCGCCCTCCCACCCGAGCGTACTGTCACCTGGCTGCAATCTCAGGGCCTGGGCTTGATTTCCCCTTCATCGTCATCTCTTGGCAGGGCCTGTGGCGCTCACATGGCTGCACCCAGCCCCCGCCTGCACTGTGCCTGCACCTGGGCAGCCGAACACAGCTGGAAAAAAACCACTTCACCCTCTGTTTAGTCTCATTTGGAGTCCCAGACCATGGACCCCAGGGGGCCTCAGGGATCCCACCGTTCATCTCCTGGGCTCACCCTCCCTCCTCTCTCCTCAGCTCCCACCCCCTCCTGCCTGCCTTCCTATTTCATGAGACCCTCCACATGTCCCTAAGGGACCACACTCCTGTGCAGCCAGCCTCTGCTGTGCCCTGGGTCCAGCCCCTCTTGGGGCACGGTGGCTCACCCCAGCACTTTGGGAGGCTAAGGCGGGAGGATCACTTGAGGTTAGGAGTTCCAGACCAGCCTGGCCAATATGGTGAAACCTGTCCCTACTAAAAACACAAAAATTAGCAGGCATGGTGGCAGGTGCCTGTAACCCCAGCTTCTTGGGAGGCTAAGGCAGGAGAATTGCTTGAACCCGGGAGGCAATGGTTGTAGTGAGATCATGCCATTGCACTCCAGCCTGGACATGGCAGTGAGACTCCATCTCAAAAAAAAAAAAAAAGGTCATGTCACTCTGCTCATTGACCCTCCATGGCTCCTAACTTCCTCTGGTTCAGCGTCAAAGTCTGTCCCACCTCCCTCCACTTCGGCCAGCCTCACGTCCTAGCTTGAACACACCAGGCATGCATCTGCCTCTGGGCATTTGCACTGGCTGTTCTCTCTTCTGGAACCTGCTTTCCACAGAGCCTCAAAACTAAAACTAGCTTCCCATGGTAGGCAGGATAATGGCTCCCAGAGCTGTCCCAGCCTTAACATGGCAAAGCAAAGGGACATTGGAAACATGAGTTAATTGTGGATCTTGAGATGGAAAGATGATTGGAAATTACCCACGTGGGCCCAGTGTAATCACAGGCAGGGGTGTCGGGGTCAGACCCAGAGGCCTCATGGTGCTCTCGGCTGCTGGGTTTGAAGGTGGAGGAAGGGGTCACCAGTCAAGGAATGCAGATGCCTCTAGCAGCTGGAAAGGGCAAGAAAATGGACTCTGGACTCTCTCCCCTAAGAGCCTGCAGAAGGAACCAGCCCTTGGCTTTAGCCCAGGGAGACTTCTGACCCACAGAATGATAGGATCATGAGTATGTGTTGTCTTAAGCCCACGAAGCTTGCTGTGGTTTGCTATAGCAGCAGTGGGGACCTCATGCACTTCCTGACCTCCAGCAGTCTCTCTCGGTTGCCAGTTTTCCAGGGAGGCTTTTCCTGACCGTTAGAAATTGCACCTGGCTAACACCCCTGTCCCCGCCCTCCCGATCCCTCCACCACGATCGTTTTCCTGCAGCACGTTCTCACGTGTTTATCATCTGCTGGTTAATTTTGCCGTTTTTCTCCCACCTGAGCAGAGCCCGTTCTCTTTGAGGGCAAAGCCCTTTGTCCTTTGGTTCCCTGGGTGCACTCCAGTGCCCAGAAGAGTGGCTGCACTTAAAAACACTGGTCCAGTGGATGAGGGGCATGCCCCCCCCCAACCCTCCCACCCCTGCCCTGCAAAGAACCAGGATATTGTTTTCTGCCTTTCCTGATAGAGAGACGGGGGCTGAGATCTGAGAGGGGCAGGACATATCTGGGGTCTTTCCCTTGTGGCCACTGGCTCTTGCTCCAAGGCTGGGGTTCTCGCCTTACAGGCTCCTAGCCCCAGATGTCCCTTATCACATGACTCCCAGAAGCCTCAGAGCTCTGGCATCTCCACTCTGGGGAGCTCGGCGGCCTTCCTTCAGAGCTGGCCTGTTCTGAGTCTCATCCTGGAGACTCCAGTCAAATCCAAGCACACTGGGCAAAGCTGCTGGTGTGTGCTGCTGGCAGGAGAAAAGGGCCCTGCCTAGTGGACACCCCTGCCGCACATACACGGTACCCACAGGTGCCCTCGCCACCTGTATTCCCAAGCCTGTGCACCCGGGCATGGGAGACAAATCCTCTGCTGGTCAAAAGGGGCCTCCCCCAACTTAGGGGGTCCTAACATCTCCCTGTGAGATGGGTGTGTTATCGCAGGGTTATGTACCTTCCCAAGCCTGCTTCTCAGCAGGAGCCTGGGGGGTGTGTGTTGGGGGGAGTCCCTGAAACACGTAGACCCTGTGCGACCGTCCAGGAAGGACGCCAGAGGACCCCCAGCCCAGGGAGCACGGGAATCCGCCTCGGTGCTGCTTTTGGAAGGACGGAGAGTGATTGCACCGGGGGCCCAGGAAGAGCTCGTCCTGGAACCCATCATTGCTTCCACCTGGCCGCTCGACCCCTCCACCATCCCTGCTCCGTGCCAGGAACCCTCACCTCTCCTGAGGGCCGGTGGGGCCTCTGCACAGTGATCCCGGTCCCCGCCGGCCCCTGGCAGTGCAAGTGCAAACAGCAAAGTGAGGCTTTTACCATGTCGGTCGGATCAGCACTCCCAGCTCGGATCCGCACTCCCAGCTCCGATCATCGCTGCTTCCCACACAGCCGCCGGGTCAGCAAGGGCCTTGAGCCCGCAAGATACCGCCCACCCAGCGTTGCCCCGCCAACTCGCTCAGAGAGGCTCCTCTTCATCCCCGGAGATCCCGTTCCCGGCGCCTCGCCCACCTATTTTCCAAGGCCCTCGCCCTCTCACTCCAGAAGCCCTGCCCACCCTATCCCTGGAGAGCCTTCCCCGGCGCCCCGCCCACAACCCCGAGAGGCCCCGCCCACCCCATCCCTGGAGAGCCTGTCCCTGGCGTCGTGCCCAAAATCCCAAGACGCCCCGCCCACCCATTCCTAAAGAACCTGTCCCGGGATCCCTGCCCACTCGCTCCAAGAGGCCCCGCCCACCCCATCTCTGGAGAATGTTCCTGGCGCCCCGCCCACAACCCCGAGAGGCCACCGCCCACCCCATCCCTGGAGAACCTGTCCCCGGTGCCCCGCCCACTCACTCCGAGAGGCCTCCCTCACCCCTGGAGACCCACCCATAACCCCGAGAAGCCCCACCCCCTCAGCGCCCCACCCACAATCCCGAGAGGCCCCGCCCAGCCCACCCCGCCGAGCTGACCTGGTCGGCCCCGCCCTCAGTGTCCCCTCTGCGCCCCCCTGCCTCTGCCTAGAGCCAAGGACTTCCTACCAGCGGCCAAGCGGGAGCCAAAGCTACTCAGAAGCTTGTTTTTTAAAATTTGTTTATTTTAAAACATGAAACCCAAGCTGAATAGAAACCACAGAAATTACATTGACGAGATTTTTAGTATTTGCCAAGAAAAATAAAGCCCCCAAAGAAATAAAAATCAGCCCCCAAACCCAGTTCTAAAAAACAGAAAAACACAGCGACAGTACATACAGCCATGGCCCTATGGAGGCTGGAGGAAGGGGAAATGCAAAATGGTTCAGGCCTCAGTTCTGGATGTTAAATCACACTGGGGTGGGGGAGGTCAGATGCCCGGGCCGGGGGTAAACCGGGAGGCTGAGTCTTAAGGAGATTATATATATATTATATATAACAAATATGAAGTGGTTCAGTACACAACCATTATGGTTAAACACAAAACAAAGATCCCACAGGACAGGGCCTGGTCCCCAGCCTGCCCTGTCTGGAGGTCTGGGGTCCAGGGGCTGCCTCACCACCCCTCCCAGGGCTGGGCAGAGCTGGCCTCAGGGAAGGAGCAAATGGTGCTTGGAACTCGAATTGCATAGTGAGATGGGTGGGTGGGCAATGGGCCAGGGGCTGCTCCTAATCAGGCCCATTCACTACCAACCTTGCCACGACACTCGGGGGGGCCCCCAGGGTAGTGAATGCCTGCTGAGGAGCCCCGTCAGTGTGGTAAGCCCCTGGGCTCCTCCCTCTTGTCCCCAGGGCCACCCTGTCCTCCCAATGAGGCTGTGGGCCCGGGGCCTGCAAGATCCCTTTCACAAGGTGAGAGTAGGGGCCGGCCACGGCAGCAGGTGCCAGCCAGACGTCCCTAGTAGGTGTGGTGAGGTCATAGGATGGGGTGGTTAGGAACACGGCACCGAAAACTCAGAACAAAGAAAACTGATGGCAGGCGCTCCCCTCCACCTACTGAGGTGGGGTTTGAACCTCTTTTGATTTTCCCCGTTTCCTTTCTTCAACCTTGTCACAGACGGGCACACACGCACACCGTGGTCAGGAGTCCCGAGACAGCATGAGGCTCGAAGCCCCAGCCTCGCCGCCTCTCACGCTACGTCCATTCACCTGGCAGGCAGACTCATGGCCACGGACAGCATTTGTGCTTCTGAGCAGTCGTGGGGCGCTTGGCGGGCACCCAGGTCAGGGTGCCAGGGCGCATCCCTCTCAACCCCAGGATGGAGAGCTCCCCTGGTGGGTCAAGCCCAGAGGAAAGACTGGGCAGATTGGCTGTGGCGGGGCCTCCAAGGGGGCTCAGAATGTCAGCTGGGCAGGGCCTGGAACAGAGGCCCCTCCACTGAGGTTCAGTCATGCCCAGGGAGCTCAGACGCCCAGGATTGGGGACCCAGGCCCATGGACTCCCCTCCCCGTTCTGCCGTCCCATATCCCCCTTTTTGGTCCCAGACACCAGCACAAAGAAAGGAGGGGTTGACAGAGGAAGGGCAGGGCGGAGCCTGGCCCCAGGGAGGGGATGAGGACATTTCTGGTCCAGGTAGCTGCCAGCTTCTCCAGGAGGAAGAGCCATGCATCTGTAAACTGCTGGGCCTGGCCTTGATCCCTGCACGTGGCCATCCAGCTGCCCTCTGGCTGGCCCTAGCCTTGGCACAGACATTGAGCCTCAAGGGCTGGGCTGGCTGGGCCAGGGCTGGGGCCAGGAGTGGCAGAATGTCTGATCCTGATTTGGGTTGGCTCTGCCCTCCAAGGCAGGAAGCACAGCAAACATCGTACACTAAAGCCAAAAGCACCGTAGGGAAGCCTCGCTCCCACTTCACGGGGAGGGAGACTGAGACCATAGGGACCTCAGCCCAAGGCCCATGGGAGGTTCATTCCCAAGGACCATTCTCCTGGGGCAGCACCTGCCTGGGGAGGGGTGTCCAGGCCCTTGGGCTGCCTGTCAGTCTATGGCACCCCCTGGAGCACCCCTTGAAGAAATGCTACTGCAGCCCTGACTCCCAGCCAGCTGCTCCGGCCTCGGCTCCAGTCCGGACTTGGGCTCACACTGCCGGCTCTGGGCCAGCCAGGGGCACCCATGGAGGCTGGGGGTGAGGTTAGTGGTTAGTCCCAAGCGGGGCAGCAGAGGCTAAGGGACGTTCATAGCCAGCTCATGTCCAGCCCCTCAGCCCCGGTTCCTCGGACACTGTACCTGTCATGGATGGAAATGGAACCAACAAGGGAGGGAAGGGGGTGCCAGCAGTCCCCTCAGCCAGCAGCCCTGGCCTGTCCTAGAGATGACAAATGTGGTTAGTGCAAAGAACAAACCAGACACAGCTGCCCAGTCTCTGGGTGGGGGGAGGGGGTTTGGCACCAAGAAGGCAGCCAGCACTGGGTGGCAGGTGGGTGGCCTGGGCTCTACGTGGCCCCTGCTGTCCATGGAGGGCTAGGGCCTCCGACAAGGCAGGTGCTGAGGGAGAGAGTGAGGCTGGGGCGACGGAGAGGGGCCCTGCTGGAAGGGGCCTCTGGCAGCTGGCAGGAAAGTTAAGCCTGTGAGTGGGTGGGCTGCACGGGCGAGGAGGGCACTGCAGAGAGATGGGCACGCAGAGCGACCTCAGGAGGAACTGAAGGGCAGAAATGAGTAGATGGCACAGTGCTCCTGTCCCTCTGTGGCCAGCAGGCGCCGGCACAGACCGGCCCAGTGGTGCCTGTGAACTAAGAAGGGGTCCACAGAAGCGCCAGGCAGAGGAAGGAGAGCTGCGGAGGGAAGGGCCGGGCGGAGACAGCACAGGTCAGGTGCGGCCAGGGCTCGGGGTGCGGCGGCCATCTGCAGACGGAGCGTGCTGGGACAGTGGGTGGCGTGCAGGGCTGGGGCGTCGGCTGGCAGCAGTGTTCAGGTGTGAACCGAGTTGGGGGTACAGGCCTGGAGCCCCTGCGTCTCCACTGTGCCCCTGCGGGGAGGGGAGAGGAGGGCAAGCGGCCTGCAGACACATCCGGGGCGGGCCTGGTGCGGCGTGCGAGGGAGGATCCGGCGGGTGGCCCGGGTGGAAGTGGCAGTGCTGGCATGGGAGGGGCAGTTGGCACGTGGGGTGGGTGGTTGCTGGGCGCCGTCTAGTGGCTGCCGCTGGAGTCGGGGCGAGGCTGGCTCGTGGCGAGGTATTTGGCTCTCATGCTGGAGGTGTACTGGAGGAAGACAAGGGAGAGGCGTCAGCAGGGCCCCTGCACGGCGCACACTGTCAGGGGTGTCCTCCTCGTGGTCCTCACTTGGCTAAGCCAGAAGCCCTAGGAGCAGAGTGGGACAGTACAGAGTGCCCTGGCAGAGCCTACAAGGAGGGGATCAGGGGGTGCTGCTGGCTGGGGGGGCCTGTGCTGTAGGCCTGGCTGGGGCTGAGGGAGGGGCAGCCCCCAATTCACTAGGCTCAGGGCAGGGGACGTCTCCTCTGAGGAGGGGTGTACACACAGCCCCCCAAGCCCACATCAGCAGCATTTGGGTGTTAGGCCAGAGAGAGTTCTGCCACCCCTAGGAGTGACAGCTCCAAGGCCCTGCCCGCACCCTATACCCCCAGGACCTGAAGGACACACACCAGCCGCCCTCCAGGGACGGGCCAAGGCCTCCTCTGGGCGCAGGGCCGGGTCCTCCTGCAGCCAGGCCACCGCCCACAGGAGTACGGAGAGCCCAGCCTGAGGACATCTCCCGGGGCCGCCCCTTCATGCCATGGAAGGAGGGCCCCAAGCCACACAGGAGGCTGAAGCAATGCAGTCCCCCAACTCCCATCAGGGACCCAACTGCAGGCTCTTCATGGGTCTCGGACTTGGGAACAGAGGCAGCTGCAGGGGATGCTGCCGTGTGCCTGGCTCTGCAGCCGGCCTGCACATCTTGGCTGCCCTCGTCCAGCCAGGAATATGAAGGTCTTGTGTGCACAGGCGTGTGCAAGAGAGTACATGTGTGTGCTCAGAGAAACCCACATGCATGAGGCATGTGCTGAGGCCAGACAGTGCAAAGGACCCACATACCCGGCACGTGCTAAGGGCCGGCAGCAGTGAGGAGGCCGGGCAGGCCAGCCCCCAACCCAGGTGGGCTCCAGAACTCCAGGGCCCCAGGCCCATTCCCACAGTCGCCAGACTCAGAGGCACAGAGCTCCCCAGGTCCCCAGGAGCCCTCCTAGGACACCTAGGTTTCGCAAAGCCTGTGAGGTAGCCATGGAAGGGGTGGGAGGGAGGAGCCATGGCCCGGAGCCTCGGCATTCCATGGACATGCAGCACGGGGTGGGGGGTTGGGCGGGACAGGTTGGGGGCAGAACAGGACGGGGCAGCCACCCAGACCCCTGAAGGAGCCCAAGCAGGCGCCCCCACCACTGTGGGGCCACGAGGAGAAGCTCCTGTGCTCATGGGCACACGCCCTTCTGTGTGCACGCCCCAACACATAGGCAGCGCCTCCGGGGTAGGGCCAGCCAGCCACATGCCCAGGGACCCAGCCGCATACAGGGGTCTGGGTGCATGGATTCCTAACTGGGAGGTGATAGGAGGGGCTGGGGCCACTTGGAGCTGGTGACAGAGTCCCCAGAGGCCAAGCAGCTGGGCTGGGGGAGCCTGGAAGGGGACCTGCCAACCCCACTGTGAGGCTGGCAGGCCCAGGGCTGGCATTAGAAGTCTCTGGCTGGGCCTCAGTGCTCAGAGCTGTCCCTGCCAACAGGAGCCGGATGGATGGAGCCCCGGGCCAGTGCCAACGGGAGGGCAGCAGTGAGTGCAGGGTGGAGGCGGGAGGCGCAGGCGGGCAGCCGTGCGGGGTAGGGGACCCAGTGGGTCAGTACCTGTCGCTCTGAGGGCACAGCTACCACAGCGTTCGGGCGCTGTCCATGGGCTTAAACTGCCAGCCCGCGTGGCTGCCAGAGTCCAGGGCAGCCAGATAGCGCTAGGAGGGCCCCGGGTGGGTGGGGTGCAGGAGAGAGAGAGAGAGAGAGAGAGCGCAGCCTCAACTCCAGGGTGTGGGGCTGGGAGGGGGCTATGGGGCCGTGTGATGGCAAGGACGAGGGCAATGGGACTGGGCCTGCACCTGGATGGCCTGAGCCTCACAGGCCTGGCCCCTCCCAAACACCCCAGGCCCAGCTCTGTGCTGCTGGGGACGACGGCAGCAACCACAGGATGGGAATTTCTGAGCAAGGCAGCCTTCAGCCTCTCAAGCCCTGTCCTGGTAGCCCGGCCCCCTCCTCCCCGGTCCCTCCACTGTGCCACAAGCTCCTTCTCTTGGGCACCCTGTCCCCTCCTGCCTGTGTCTTACTTGAGACGTCAGAGGGGACACCAGGGCCAGGCTGGAACAGATACGCAGGAAAAGACTCAAGGAAGAAAAAGAAAAGGAGGTAGAGCCAGGGCCCCTGGGAACTGGAGCAGTGGCACCCCACGAATCCAGAAAATGGAGAGTAAGAGGCCAGGGAGGGCCTGGTGCAGGGCCGTGCCCAGGAGCTGGGAGGGCTGCAGTGGGGCCACACCTGCCCACTCACCCGTTCGCCTTCCCCAAGAAAGGGCCTGAGAGCTGACCCGCTGGGTGGCTGGCCCCAAGGCTGCCCTCTGGCCCCAGGGCACTCCAAGGCTGCCTGGGAGGAGCTAGCAGGCCCACCCAGCCCGGTCTACTCATGCTGGGCACCCTGCGGAGAGGTCCCATCTGGGAAGAACCCCCTGGGACCCCAGTGGTAGCGGCTCACAGCTGCCCCCAGAGCTCACACTGGCTGCATGTACCACACCAGCCCACCAACACAGCGCAACAGCGGACCCCCAAGGCTGAGCAGCCATCCCATCCACCCTCCTGCCCCAAGACTTACTGAGGGCGGCGGGGACTCACGCCCAATGAGTGGGGTGTTCTCACAGCGGGGGTTCTGGAAATTGGTGTTCTGGCTCCTGAGGCATGAGGGGAGAGAGGCTGTAAGGGACTGCTGGCCATATGGGGGGCCCTGGAGGTGGCCGGGCTGTGCCCACCCAGCCTGCCTGGCACCCCCATCTTTGATCCAGACTTTCACAAGGGTGGGCACATCTGTTCTCACTGGGGGTCCCAAGAACCAAGCACAGTAACAAAGGCTCAGAGAGGGCTCACAGAGAGCCCCCCGCCCACCTTGGCCTGGCCAGAGCCCACTCCCTCCGAGCCACCTGCCCACCACGTAGCTGGGCCCTGAGTCTTTGTGCCCTGGACACAGAACCTCCATCTGACCACATGGCATCCCCATGGCCCCTGGACCGCGTTCACCTGGGGCAGGAGGCACTCAATACCCAGAGGCCGCCCCTTCTCCGGCCCCTTCCCTCAAGCTAGTCCCAACCTGGATCCACATTCTCAGCCACATTACAAGTCTGATGTGCCTGCTGGTCCCGCTGGGCTCCCCGAGTGAGCCTGGGCGCCTGCACCCCTCAACTCACATGTACTCAGTGACTGGGGCGTTGCTGACGGTGTGGGCCGCGGCCGGGATGCTGGTTTCACTGCCGTAGCTGCTGCCACAGCTGTACAAACTGGGCATGTGGACACGGTAGAGGCTGTCATGCGCCTGCCGTGGCCCCGGAGCGGCCTCCTCCTCCCCGTCCTCGTCAGGGCCTCTGCGAGGGGGGACACGCAGCACAAGCTCAGGCCCCAGCAGGAAGGAGCTGGCGACCCCTGAGGGTCTGCTCTGGTGCAGACAAACATTCCTGGTTCCAGTCCTAGCTTGGCTGTGTGCATACTGCATGTGGGACTGTAGGCAGGTCACCTGGCTCTGTGTCCAGCCCTGCCCCTGTGAGTTCGGGTGCTAACAGACCTGTGTGGTCACCTGAGTGCCAGGCCCTGTATCGCAGCCTGAACATGGCAAGGCTTGCCGTCTGCTTACTGAAAGAAGAGTGCAAGGCCCCTCCTGGGAGGCCGGGGTGCCTCTTGGCTCTGCACAACCCAACTGCACCCTTGGGTGGCCTGAGCCAGTTTGCCCGGCCCTGCTGTCCTCTGGCTTTCCACCCTCCACTCTGTGCAGGCCTCTGGCACTCTGGAGCTCCTCCACGCCCATGAGGTCCCAGATGGGACACAGGGTGGGCTGCCTGATGGCAAGCACTTCAGAAGCAGAACAGTGGTAGCTTTTGGCTGAGCAGGGGCCACCAGCCATGTCCCTCACATGCAGTGGCTTGAGTGCCCCCTCGACACTCCAGCTGTGTCCTCTTACAACTCCCTTTCTACAGTGAGGGAAATGGAGGCCCAGGGTGGTTAAGTGACTTGCCCACATCATACAATAAGCAAGGATTGTAAACAGGATCCGAATCTAGCCCCGTGAGTTCAGGGCTATGCTCTTATCTACTCCCCTATGTCCACCATCTTTATTACCACTGACACCATCACCATCACCATCACCATTATCACCAGCATCACCACTGCCATCACCATTATCACTGTCACCATCACCATCACCACCACCACAACCACCATCAGAATCATCACCACCACTACCACCATCACGATCACCATCACCATCACCAACATCACCATTATCATTGCCACCATCACCATCACCATCAGCACCACAACCACCATCACCATCATCACTATCACCACCATCATCACCATCACCACCACCATCACCATTATGACCACCATCCCCACTACCATCATTACCATCACCATCACCATTATTACCACTATCACCAATGCCATCATCACCACCACCATCACCATTACGACCATCACCAATGCCATCATTACCACCACCGCCATCACAATCACCATCCCCATCACTACCACAGTCATCACCATTACCATCATTAGCACCATCGCCATCACCGTTATCACCACAATCATCACTATCATCACCACCATTGCCTTCATCACCACCATTATCACTGGCAGCATCACAATCACCATCACAAGGGAAAATAATAAGAATCCAGACAAAAGTAAGAAATCTGCGCCAAGCTACCCGCCATCCATGTTGGGCCACCAAGCAGTAGCCACAGTCCAAGTGGGAGGGGAGGTGGAGGTCTCAAAGATAAGCCATGGGAGCCCCAGCAAGGGAAGAAGCCTGTCACCCACAAACACCACGCAATGCAGTACTGAGTGGGGAGTCTCAGGCAGGGGCCACCAGGACCCCCACTTCAAAGGTAAGGACATAGTGGCTCCAGGGGGGCTGGCTTCTTGGGGGTCACGTAGCTGGAGGCCACAGCCACCTGGGGACTAACCCCAGCAGAGCTGAGCCTACACAGCGGACCACTGACCTTTTCCCCCACAGCTCTGTGCACCTGCACCCCATGGTGGTGGGGAGGGGGAAGGGTGAACGCCTGCCTGGGAGGGAGCACGGAGTAGAGAGTCTGAGGCCGGCTCTCAGGGCAGCGGGCAGGAAACCCTAGTCCTCCCTGCTGCCTGCTCCAGACTCCTGCAACCTGGGCCAGGAGCTCCTCCAGGCTGTTTTCCTCCTGTGAAATGGAGGTGCTCACCTGGGAGCCGGCAGCCTCAGAGACACCACAGAAACCTAGGGAGGGTCATGAGGTGAGGAAGTGTCTGTCCCTCTCCTCTGGGACTGGCATACAGGTGTCCATAAATGCACGCCCCTGAATGTCCTGCATGCCACATGGCCTGGGGCAAGCTCCCTCAACCCCTGGAGCCCCTCACCTCTTCTGCTGCCAGGTGTGCGGGACGCTGCAGACAATGGAGCTGAACATGAGGGCGGTGACGAAGGAGAAGAGGGCCAAGTAGATGAGGCCCTCCACACCGTCATAGCAGAAGCCGGTCAGCGCCTGCACGTAGTCCTGAGGCCACAGGGACGAGACAGCAGGATCCAGAGATGGGGAGAGGGGAGGGGCTGGTGTGAGGCCCTTGGACCAGCCAGTGGTCTGACCGCCCCCCAGAGGCTGGACTGAGGACCCGCTGTCTGCTGGGAGGTCCCTAGCCTCCAGAGCAGCCACTCCCCTGTTCCCACCCGCCAAGCCGCCACAACCCTGTCCCGAGCCCTGCCTCTCACCAGATGCAGGCTGCGGCAGTCCACCAGGGCGGTGAGGTGCTGCAGGTTCACCTCTGTGCCGTTCAGCACATCCTGGACACGGAGGAGGGGGTCCTGGGGAGCACACACCACAGGAGGTCAGCATGTCATTTGGAAGAGGGACCTTGAGCCAGCCTTGCCCCATCGTGGACGCCCCTGGGTCTCCCTCTACCCCACAATCTGCCACTGAGATATCCTCTACCCTGGGGTCTCAGTGCAGGTCCTGAGGACCCCAGGCCCCTCTCCAGACTCATGGGGCCCACCAAGGACACAAGGACCTGGGAGCGCCTATCCGGTGTGGTTACCACTACGTAAAGACAGATCTCCTTTTATTGTAATGGGAGAGACAGTGAACCCCCCACGTGTCTACTGACACAGACCTGCTCTGCTTTTAGAAGTCTTATTTCAAGGAACAGTTAAAGGCAAGGGAAATGTCTCACGTTAACTGACAACACTCTCCATGAAGAGTGAGCGTGATCCTGTGTCCGTATGCTCTCGGGTGCTCATGTGTGTGCATGTGTGTACCTCTGCACAGACACTGCCAGTGCTGTCGCATGCCTGGAGAAATGACCGCACAGAAACACCGCCAGGCTGACGGCAACTCCGCAGGAGCAGCGACTGGCCCAATGATGTCTTTTACAGCTCATTTTCTTTCTTTCCTTCTTTCTTTCTTTCTTTCTTTCTTTTTTTTTTTTTGAGATGGAGTCTCCGTCGCCTAGGCTGGAGTGCAGTGGCACGATCTTGGCTCACTGCAACTTCCACCTCCTGGGTTCGAGCGATTCTCCTGCCTCAGCCTCCCGAGTAGCTGGGATTACAGGTGTGCACCACCATGCCCAGCTAATTTTTGCATCTTTAGTAGAGACAGGGTTTCACCATGTTGGTCTGGCTGGTCTCAAACTCCTGACCTCCTGATCCGCCCACCTCGCCCTCCCAAAGTGCTGGGATTACAGGCATGAGCCACCATGCCCGGCCTATGGCACGTTTTCTAAGCACCCACTACAATCCTGAAATGGATTCTGGGGCCGGGACTGGTGGTTCATGTCTGTAATCCCAGCACTTTGGGAGGCTGAGGTGGGCAGATCACCTGAGGTCAGGAGTTCAAGACCAGCCTGGGCAACGTGGTGAAACCCTGTCTCTATTAAAAATACAAAAATTAGCTGGGCGTGGTGGTGCACACATGTAATCCCAGCTACTCAGGAGGCTGAGGCAGGAGAATCGCTTGAACCTGGGAGATGAAGGTTGCTGTGACCTGAGATCAGGCCAGTGCACTCCAACCTGGGTGACAGGGGGAGACCCTGCCTCAAAAAAAAACAAAAAAGAGAAATGGATTTCGGGATAATAGAGCCTACTGCTAAGCGCTGAATGATGCCTCCAAAATTCCTGTGTTGCAGTCCTAACCCCCAGGACCTCAGAAAGGGACTGCATTTGGAGACAGGACCTTTAAAGAGGTGTTGAAGGTAAACCAAGGTCACATGGGTGGGTCCTAACCCCATGTGACAGGTGTCCTTATAAGAAGAGGAAAGTTAGCCGGGCGTGGTGCAGGTGCCTGTAATCCCAGCTACTTGGGAGGCTGAGGCAGGAGAATTGCTGGAACCCAGGAGGCAGAGGTTGCAGTGAGCCGAGATTGTGCCACCGCACTCCAGCCTGGGTGACAGAGCAAGACTCTGTCTCAAAATAAATAAATAAATAAATAGACTAAAATAAAAAAGAAGAGATCAGGAAACAGACACCCACAGAGGGTTGGCCCTACAAAGACGGCAGAAGACGCCATCTGCAAGCAAAAGGGAGGCCTTGGAAGAGCCCGGCCCTGCCAAGAGCTGTGAGACGACTGTCTGCGGCAGAGCCTGCCCTGTCTGGGGTGCTTTGCTATGGGGGCCCCAGGAAACCAATCCCCCTCCCTACCCACTTGAATGCAAAACCGCCAAGAGGGTGCTCTAGCTGTAACAGAAATTCTGAAGAGTAACTTTAATTCAAAGTAATGTGTGTATCTGTGTGTATAATTTTTTATTTACTTTTCATTTTTTATTTATATATGTGCATGTATATTATATATATGTATAAATATATATGTGTGTATATTTATATATTTTGAGACAGGGTCTTGCTCTGTTGCCCAGGTTCAGGTGAGGTGGCGCCATCACAGCTCACTGAAGCCTTGAACTCCCGGGCTCAAGCAATCTTCCCGCCTCAGCCTCCCGAGTAGCAGGGATTACAGACATGCTTCACCACGCCTCGCTAATGTTTGTGTTTTTTGTAGAATGGGGTCTGGCTATGTTGCCCAGGATGAGCTCCTGGGCTCTAGTGATCCCCCTGCCTCAGCCCTGCAAAGTGCTGGATGACAGGCATGAGCGCCACCCCCTGCCCTGTGTGTGTAGATACATTTGTTTGCTTTTAGCTTTGTGAAGAGCTCCTTAGGGAAGGGCCAACTGCTGCCAAATGGAGTCTGAGAACCACGCTTGTGCCCAGATGCACTCTTCCCTCTCATCCCCAGTGCTGGGGGTGTGCGCAGAGACAGGGATCCCCCGGGTGGACCAAACACCTCCAAAGAGATTCGGGTTTTATCAAGAGTGGAGCAACTTTATTGATTGATTGATTGATCAGACAGAGTTTCGCTCTATCGCCCAGGCTGGAGTGCAGTGGCGCCATCTCGGCTCACTGCACCCTCCGCCTCCTGGGTTCAAGTGATTCTCCTGCCTAGCCTCCCAAGTAGCTGGGATTACAGGTGCCTGCCACCGCGCCCCACTAACTTTTGTATTTTAGGTAGAGATGGAGTTTCACCATCTCGGCCAGGCCAGTCGCCAACTCTTGACTTCGTGATCCACCTGCCTCGGCCTCCCAAGGTGCTGGGATTACAGGCACAGGCCACCATGCCCGGCCTAGTTTTTATTTTATACTTTGAGATGGAGTCTCGCTCTGTTGCCCAGGCTGGAGTGCACTGGCAGGATCTCCGCTCACCGCAATCTCTGCCTCCTGAGTTCAAGCGATTCTCCTGCCTCCGCCTCCCAAGTAGCTGGGACTACAGGCACCCACCACCACACCCAGATTTTTGTATTTTTAGTAGAGATGGGGTTTCCCCACGTTGACCAGGCTGGTCTTGAACTCCTGGGTTCAAGTGATTTGCCTATCTTGGCCTCCCAGAGTGCTGGGATTACAGGCATGAGCCACCTCGCCTGGCCATATTTTTAATTTTTTAAAACATATTTTAATGTAGAAGAGCCTGGCCCAGAACATTACAGGGAAAAACAATAATCCTCTCCAATTTCCAGGATCCCCCCAGGACATTCACCCTGACAATGGATCTGATCCTGTTATTCTCTTCCTTCATCTCTTTCCATTTTCTTCAAATTTTTTAAAAAATATAAGGAGCTCCTATTACTTTTTAAACAAAGAATAAAGTTATTTTTTAAAAGCTGGGTGTGGTGGCTCAAGTCTGTCACCCCAGCCCTGAGACCCACCTGGGCAACATAGCAAGAGCCTGTCTCAAAAGAAATGAGTTTTATGACCTACCAAAAATTCCCAAGGAAAAGGAATGAAGGAGGGAGGAAGAGGAGGACAAAAGAGGTCTATGCAGAAAGGGCTGAGGGAGCAAAGAGGAACGCCTCCCGCACCCACCGCCACCAGGTCCCTACTCAGCCAGCCTGGTGCCTTCTCCAAATCTGCCCTGAGCTGTGTTTGCACCTCAAATTCCTTTCATGCTGAGAAAAAAGGGCCCCTGCCCGCCCCAGCGCCTGCCCTGCAGCCCCTCACCTTGGTGGCCGGCTGCTCTCGGGGAACGGTCCTCAGGAGCTCAGCCACGACATCCTGCATCTCCACCAGTGCCTTGTGGCTGCCCGACAGCTTCTGCTCCAGAGAGGAGATCAAGTCCATGGGGGCCGCTAGGCCTACCCACCTGTCCCTCCCCAGGACCCTCCAACACGGGGCCACCAGGAAGGTGTCCAGCCTAGGAGGCTGTCAAGGCTCCGCCCTGCAGGCCAACGGGGCGCTCCCGACCCTTGCTTCTCCAGGGACATACCCAGAGACCACAGAGCCCTGAAGTGGTAACAGCAAACCACGCACCCACACCAGCAAGCAAAGCACAGACACACGGCCTTCAGGACCCAAAGGGTCCCGCCGTCACGGTGAAATGACAGGCAGTGCATACAGGGCTTGACCAGCTGGCGTGGCAACCACTTCAAACTCCTCCACCAGGATACCGGAACGTGTTTACCCTACAGAGGCATCTCTGGGGCTTGTCCTTCCCCCCACCCCCAACAAGGCCAACCCAAGGAGCAAAAGCAGTCCTGGCAATGCGGGTGCACAGAGCGGGTCACCCCGAAAGGCTTGCACCCAGTTGACTGGCGTGGTAATCCCAGGGGCTGTTGGTGACATCCACACAACCTCTGTGCAGCTCCCTCCTCCAGCTCCCCAGTCCTGCAGGCTTAGGAACCAGGCACCATGCCTGCTCTGGCCCCTCCGCACAGAGCAATGTGATAAGACTCTCCCCGAATCCCAGTCCCAACCTCCCAGAACCGGCCAGGCTCTCACCTGCTGGAAGGGGTTAGCGGCTCGGGGTGAGCAGGCCAGGTAGTATTGCAGGATGTCTGCAGAGAGACGTCAGGGCAGGCTGAGCCACGACGGCTGTCCCAATGCGACCGTGTGCACGTGAGCATGTGTCTGCATGCATGTCTCCAGGGCACACAGACATGTATGTTTACACGTGTGCCTATGTGTCTACACACATGTCTTCAGGACACAAGGGCATGTGTATTCACATGTGTGCTTATGTGTCTACACTCATGTCTCAGGGCACATATGCATGTGTGTTTACGTGTGCGTATGTGTCCACATGCATGTCTCCAGGAAACATCTGCATTTGTTTACATGTGTGCCCATGCATCTGCACACTTGTCTCCAGGACACATGGGCATGTCTGTTTACATGTGTGCCTGTCTACACATGTCTCCAGGGCACATGGGCATGTGTGTTTACACATGTGCCTGTGTCTACACACGTCTCCAGGGCACATGGGCATGTGTGTTTAAACATGTGTCTATATGTCTACACACGTCTCCAGGGCACATCGGTGTGTATGTTTACATGTGTGCATGTGTCTGCACGATGTCTTCAGGGCACACCTGCATGCGTGTTCACATATGTGCCTGTGTCTGCATGCACCTATTTATACATATGCATGTGTCTGCATGTTTACTTATGCATGTGTGTACATTTACATGTGCATGCATGCCTATGTGCATGTGTTTACATGTGTGTGTGTTTATGTGTGTACATGTCTTTGTGCATATGTGTCTTCACATGTGTCTGCATCCAGTTACACACATGCATGTGTGTCTATGGTCTGCATTCCCATCAAGCCAGGGTCCCTACACACTGACCCTTGCTGGGATCCACCTTCTGAACTTTTTATAAGTTCAGTTCTTCCAATTATCAAAGAATATTAAAACAAAAATGTTTTTAAAAGTTGAAAAAATAATGAAAGTATTTAGAAACACAGGAGAACGCCAGGTGTCACTGTGGCCGCCTGTGCAGTGAAGCCAGTGTGGCTGGCCTGGCTGGCCTTTTGGGAGGGGCTATATGGGCCACAGGCTGGAGCTCACGCTTGTATTTGTACATGTACATGTGTAGCGGGGGCTGCTCATACTTGCTGAGACCCCCAAAGGCCACCAGCAGTAGGGACCTGGAGGGGCCGGGCTGATGGCAGGGGGGCCAAGAACAGTGGTGGGTGCCACTGAGTGGTCATCAGAACCCCCGGCCCCCAGCAGAGCTGGTCCACCCCTCTACCCTCATTCCTGAGGACAAGGTGAGTGAGGGGCGGATTACTTTTCCTCCTGGAGGAGCCTCGGGCTTTGGTGGAAATGGTTCCTTCAACAAAGGCAGGTAAAAAACCTGCCCACAAGGGAATCCTGTGGCCTCCAGGGACAAAGGGTGGCAGGATGGTCCCTGACAGGAGGGAGCACTTCAAGATCTTTCAGTGTCTCCACCCCTACAGGGACAGACCTTCTAGTTTCTACTTGAGCACACACAATACTTCCAGAATGGGGGCCCAGAGAAGCTTAACAAACTGACAGCAGCCCAACCTCCAGATTCCCACATCTACCTGCCTCTGCAACGTCCGACACACATCGCAAACCTCCCAAGGGGGCTGCAACTCCCAGTGGCCCAGCTCCCTGCCCTCAGCTCCAGACCTGCTCCCTGACCCGCAGTACAGCTCATGGCCCTGCAGCACAGAGCTGCTGAGACCAGCGACATGAACTGCTCTGTCCCTCTCTAGCCCTACATCTAACTGACAGGTGGTCCTTCCGGCTCCACCCTCAAAGCCCATCCCTGACCACCTTTTGCTCCATTTATTCAAGCCCCTGCTGTCTCCTGCTTGAGGCATCCCCCTCACCCCCTCCTGTAAACCCCAAGGCCTGAGGATGCTTTGAAAGAGACCTTCAACCATGGGTCAAGCCTCTCCCCTGCTTCCCTCCCTCCAATGGCCTCCCCTGGAATAAAGCGAAGCTCACCACGGTGACTCAGCCCCACTGGCCTCCTACCTTCCCCTCCACTTCAGGGTCTGCTTCCTGCCTCGGGGACCTTGCAAAAATGAAGCATCCTCTGGCTCTATTTTTTTTTTTTTTTTTGGAGATAGAGTTTCGCTCTGATTGCTCAGGCTGGAGTGCAATGGTGCAATCTCAACTCACTGCAACTTCCGCCTACCGGGTTCAAGTGATTCTCCTGCCTCAACCTCTGGAGTAGCTGGGATTATAGCTGCCCACCACCATGCCCGGCTTATTGCTGTATTTTTAGTAGAGACGGGGCTTCGCTATGTTGGCTAGGCTGGTCTCAAAACCTCCTGACCCCAGGTGATCCACTCTCCTTGGCCTCCCAAAATGCTGGGATTACAGGTGTGAGCTATGGTGGTTGGCCCTCTAGCTGTACTTTAATGCCACCTGTTTGGTCTCCTCTCTTCTGCCCACCTACTCAAAGCAGCCCTGGATCACCTGCCCCTTCCCCTGCCCCATGGGCACCCGTCACCCCAGTGACCACTGGCCTCACAGTTCCTGTCATTCTTTACAAAGCCTCCCACTTGAGACCATGGGCCCACAGGGCAGGGGTGCCTCCGCCTCAGCCACCTTGCTCTCCTGGCTCAGCCCAACCCTGGGGAACCCGCCCCGACACGGCTGAGGACGCAGACTCACCCCCACTCAGCACCGAGTGCTCCTCCACCATCTTGGTCACGTAGGTGTCGGGGTCCACACAGAAGTCGCTGGAGCCCTGGGGTGGGCGTGGGCAAGCAAGAGCTGGTGACCAAGCCGAGCCTAAAGGGAAGCTCTCGGGGATAGAACCCTGCCCCTGGAGTCTGCTTTCAACTGAGGAGGGTAGACTGTGAATCTGGGGTCATAGGCACACTGTGCCCATGGCAGACAGGGGAGAAGGAGTGTGGCTTCCCCTTGTCCCTCCCCCAGTGCCCAGGTCCAGCAGCCAGGGACCTCAACCCCTCTGCCACTCACCACAGACACAGCCAGCTCCAAGCCCAGCGAGCCCCAGCTGATGACCAGGGCCAAGACTCCCAGCAGGCAGACCCTGGGGCAGAGATAGCCAGTCAGCAGCCCCCAGGCCAGTGTTGGGGGCATGTCACCTGCTGGACTGCAGGCCAGAAGATGGGTCCCAGTGCACAACAGGGGTCAGCCCACACAGGGACTGGGGCTCTTCCTATAGCCTGGCCTCAGCCAGAGCTGCCCACAGCCCAGGGCCCAGATGGAGCCCTCTCCTGGGATGGGTGGGGCTCAGAGAGCTCCCAGCTGGAAGCAGGGCTGGAAGGCCAGGTGGCTCTCGGGGTCCTGCCCCTCCTGGCCCCCAGCTCCCTCTCCAGGTCCCGAGCAGGCAACAGTGTCCACTTTCACGTGGGACCCTGCACATGGCTGCCCACGTAGCAGCCCAAGGGGCCTGCTAACCTCAGCCAGAGCAAGCCCTTCTGTGCTGAACCCTCACTCAGCAACTGGGTGCTCTTGCTACGGCACCAGCCTCTCCCTCAGCTGAGGCCTCACCTCACCCACATCTGGCTCCCTTTGATCCGCATAGGCCCCTGTGCACACCCCATTGCAGGCACTCCACCCCACACTGTGGGTCCCCCAAACCTCAGTGCAGGCCCCCCCCCCC
>PVKV010019977.1:26662-40979 GCA_004027835.1 Alouatta palliata | reverse complement strand
CCCGTCTCTACTAAAAATACAAAAATTAGCCGGGCATGGTGGCACGTGCCTGTAGTCCCAGCTACTCGGGAGGCTGAGGCAGGAGAATTGCTTGAACCCAGGAGGCGGAGGTTGCAGTGAGCCGAGATCGCGCCATTGCACTCCAGCCTGGGTAACAAGAGCGAAACTCCGTCTCAAAAAAAAAGACTGCCACTCTGCTTCAGTAACTCCAACCTGCCACATTTTACTTCAATAGGTAAAGCACTCTGCCGAGAATATAAAAAGTTATAAAAGGCAATCATAAAAGATTAAATATTGGTAGGCATGTCAGCTTCCTTTTAATAAAAGCAAAAATAGTCAATGTCATCTATTTAAATAAGTATCTTTTGTTATAGAGTGTTCCAGTTACTGAAAAAGGGCCCTTAAAAAACCCAACTGTCTACATCTTTAAGCCCTACCCCTTACCCCATAATACACATTTGAGGGAAGAGTCATTTGATGTGCAAATTAGCAAAACAAATGTGGAGGAGAGGGGACTTCTTGAAATGATGTGCCCAATCAATTCTTGGTTTATTCTTTTCCAAAAAGTAAAATAACCAAAGTCTTAAAAATACACAAAACAGACCCTTCATCTTTGCATTCCTTTCCAAATAAACACAAAAAGTATGTACAGCATGTTTAATAATATGCAATATGCAAAAGCTTTGTGTTGCTGTTAGCAACATCTATACCCACCCACCCTCCTTATACACAAATGTACCTCTAAACACAATTACATCACTAAGCCTGTTAGTTTGAGAGGGTCTTAAATTTGTTACAATTGGAAAATCTTTGTATAGGGGCTCCATTCATTTGACTCAAGGTTATAGACTTCCACCGTATTCAGAAATTCATTGCCATCGAATCCTCCCACTGCATAAATGGTGTTCCCTACAGTTGCAATCCCAGCATTGCTCCTTGGTGAAGTCATATTTGCCATCATCTTCCATTCATTTCTAGTTGGATCATACATTTCCACACAACTGATGGCATGAGAACCATCAAAGCCACCACATACAAACAGTTTTCCTAAAAGAGAAATGAGATGGCGTAAATCCAGAGACTAAAGTGTAATAAGGTAAAACTCCCCTAAATCCATCTTTTGCTTAAAAATCAGTGTTTTTTAAAAAATAGAAATCCCTATTCATTCTGTCAAAAAGAAGTTATTAATATGGCAAATACTCTCTAAGAGCTGGGAATCAAATCAGTAAAAAACCGTTCCCACATGGAACTTAGGCAACTTAAAAGGGGGAGGGAGAGGAAACAGTAACAGCATCTAAATAAAATACAGTTTTCACAACAGCTCTGTGGTTGTTACTATTATTTCAGAGAAGAAGAAAAGAAGCAGAAGAAGCTGGACAATTACCTACAGATGCAGCTACTAAGTGACCAGAATAGTTGTGTGCACTGAACTTTGTATCAGCCCAATGTAAAGAATTAAGACCCAAAAGAGATTATAGGAAAGCAGAAAAATGTTTTAGAGCTTTCCAACTGTATAAAATGATTTGGGGGCCAGGTGCGGTGGCTCATGCCTAAAATCCCAATACTATGGGAGCCCGAGGTGAGAGGATCGCTTGAGCCCTGGGGTTTGTGACCAGCCTGGGCAACACAGTGAGACCATGTCTCATTAAAAAAATAAAATGATTGTGGTACAGAAATTTCTTCTGGAAACACAGTTATGATTACTTTCAAATGGATAAAATGATAGCAATAAATATTCTGTAGCTTAGAAAAAAATTATTACTGATTTGCAAATTCATTATTTTTTCATTTGACTATCACTTAACCAACTTGCATTCCATGTATGTGTAAAGCACACTGACAAGGCTCCAGGCTAGTGGGCTAACTGCTAGTGTGTCCACACTTAAGCTTTCACCAGTTGAGCCATAAGCCTACTAAGATTCAGCCTGGTACCAAAAACAATGCTAACTTTTAAATTATGATTATATAATTAGACATTAAATAAAGTCAATAAAATGGATGTGGAAAGAAAGCTGTGTCTACATTTAAAAAGTTTAATGCTTTCAGAAACTTGTTATAATAGTCTAAAGGTTATTTCCAATTAGGTATGGGGTAAGAAAATTGGAAAAGACTAGGGATTTCCATTTACTTTGTTTTGCAGATCAGATTCTTGAAATTCTGGCTCTGAAGAAAGGGAAACTCAAAATCCAAGATGATGCATTATGGATATGGTTTATGTAAGAAAATGACTTAGAAATTCCCTCAGTGCACCCATCAAAAGACTGGTGAATTAAGTTACATATATCAAGTATTAGAAGTCTGATTAGAAAATATATTTCTAAAGGACAAATCACCTCAATCGTCATTGCATCAAAACAATGACTGATTCTGAATTCTTAACTGTACAACTGTAGTTATCACTGACCTTTCCTGTCAGAATTTTAGAACAAAGTCTTGCCACTATCTGTTCTTCACCTCTCCAAATCCCAACACTCACCATTAACAACAGCCACTCCAGCTCCTCGCCTAGCCACATTCATGGGTGCAATTAAAGTCCAGGTGTTATTTTCAGGATTATAACGTTCTACTGTGTTCAGACAATTCCAAGATTCTGCACCTCCGATTATGTACAAATAACCACCAAGCTCACAGACTGCAGACTGGTGTCTCCCTACAAAAAAAGTCAAGATTATTGCTACATCTCCCAGACTTTAAGTGTGTAGTATACATACTGTTGATGTGAAAATCTTCAAAAAAATAAACTTTAAGGAAAAAAAAATCAACTTACGAATGTTAAGAGGAGCACAGCTTGTCCACAACTTTGTTACAGGATCAAATACATCACAGTTTTTCAGTCCTTTTTGACCATATGGATCAGAGCCACCAACGATGTACAATTTTCCATTCAGAGCACACACTCCTATGTAAGTACAAAATAAAGTTACATATTGATAATTATCACATTAAAACACTGGATATCTCAGGAGAAGATTATTACCTGCATTACAACGGTTAGTTCTCAATTCTGGAACACGAATCCAGTCATCTACGTTAGAATCATACATCTCTCCACAACTCAGGTCATCTGAGTGGCCATTTGATCCACCTACCACATAGAGTTGGCCCTATGCCAAAAGGGAGAAATGAGAATTTCTGACATCCTGAAGTTATGAGAAAAAAGCTAAAATATGGGTTGCTCCTGCAAAAGAATGGGCTTACCATGAGTACAGCCATTTGAAATCGGGCTCTTGGTGTTCTCATGGGAGCAAGAAAAGACCAATGATCTGTATGTGGATCATAGCATTCGACTGTTCGAAGACATTCCTCTCTGTTATAGCCACCTGGTAAAAAATAAAACCATGAAGATTTATGTGTAAAATATTAAACTGGACCAGGGTTTCTAGTACTGTAAGTTTAAGAAATCTGCACAATGAGAAGTATCAAAACTTTTTAAGGATGCCTTAGTTGATCTTTTAAGTGCTTGTAATAGCTAAAAAATAACATTATCAGTGTAAGTAAATTGCTTAGTCTTGGCTTGAAAATTAGAAAAATTCAGCCAGATCATAATTTTTAAAATAACTGAAGGTTAGGCATATTCAATAGTATTGTTATTTCTCTGTCTTACTGGATTGCTGTAAAAGATGGCATATTAAACCCTCCCTTTGAAAGTTTGTATGTCATAAAAATGCCTGTCTACATGCTTAGCCGGCTGAATGCTTCTGTTACGTCACTCAACTTCTGTTCTTACCTGCAGCTATGAGTTTGCCATTCATCTCTGCTGTTCCCAGCCCAGATCGTGCGTAGTGCATAGGAGACATGGGTTTTTCTATTAGCTCATCTTGTTGCATCTCAAAGCTTAAACTTTTACTTAGTTTTGGAGTACTTGTTGGTGAGCTCTGTGGGCTGTTTCTCCCGTGAAGAAAAATGACACAGAATATACCATCCAGCACAGCCAGGCACAGGTAAGTGTTATCTGTAAGCACAGGAGTTCCATGTTTAAGATGTAATTATTACTTTTGCATGGGGTATATGATCCTGAATTGGACTCCACATTCTCCATATCCCACACTGGAACAACCTGCTATCGTTTTCCAAATCTAATTGTTTCTGAGTTTTTTCCTTGAGTAGTCAATTTAAAAGGTATTAAACTGGCAACACTCCTTCTTAAAAATAGGTAAGCTGAAAACAGTCTGGCAAGTATAATATGCTTACTTGAAGTCTTTTCCGAAGCAACGATTTTCCACTCATGCTTAGGGCTTTGTACTGTAGCATTTGGAGAAGGGAGACATCCAGTTGAACTGCTACTTATCTGCTTATGGCCATTCTCACGTGGTGCCTTTTTCTGCAAAACCAAAAGGTAGCTACAGAAACCTAGCCAAAGACCACATCTGATGTACCTTTGTTCCTGAGCTATTCCACAACACTCAGTACCCTTCACCTATTTATGAATAGCACACTAACTTGAATTCAAGCCAACACTTTGCAAATGACACAAATTACTGGCACACTTCATCTCCACTTAATGATGAGACAGCTACACCTACACAATTAGCCTAGGGAAGAGAGCTCAGTTTAAACAATTGGAGAAACGTTGCGAATCAAGACCTCAACAGAAGGCAGAAGAAAACCTGTAATTGATATAAGCTCACAGATTTTTATATTAAGTATAGAATCTTCTAAAAGAATGCTTTAAATTTAAAATAGAATGAATTAACAGAGAACACATTTAACCCACTGTCTTCATGAAATTGTCAGACCTCACTAAATTAGGTGTACAGGTATCCTTCACACAATGTCAGCAAAACGTAAGCAGACAGATTCATCCAGTTTCTCTGAAAGTACTTTCCAGGAAAAAAGTGGCAATTACAAGAAACACTTGAAGACTATTTCTTTAGGGTTACCTTATAGGTATTATAGAGTGGTTTTCTAGACAAAATTACATCAAAACACAATAGTAATCAGAAATGAAACATTACTAAAAACAACCAAATATTCACAAAAGTAGAATATACAGGAACACTAAAGAGGGAGAAATGAACAAAGCTGCCAATTTCAAAATGATTATAAGAGAACTACATACGTGTTCTCATGTACAAGTTTTCCTTGATGGCTTCCTTCCAATGACTTTAGCCCTTGCCGCTTCCAAAGTATATGATCATACGGAATTGGAAGATTAAAGACTACTCTGAGAGGAACTGCCAAATGAACAGTTAGCACCCTTCAGCACCTGGCCCAGTGTGCTAATCCCACTTAACGCTGGTCAAGATGGTCAGACCACATGGATAGTAAGATTTCTAATGGAAATTTTTGTTGCTAGTGGAAGCACAAAGCCATATAACAAGTAATAGAGAAAAAGATTTTGGTAGCTACTTGGAGCTATTAAGAAAACTATCAAAAGTTAGGCCTGAGCCATTCAACTAGTGTGGTTACAACATACATAGGCCATTTTGAGAAAAGGCAGGAATGTATCATTATCAGTGGTTATCATTTAAATTCCACTTAGATGTTTATTATGTATCTAGGCATTACTAGGTACTTTATTTACATCATCTCTTTTAGTCCACTAAGGGTTATATTATCTACCCATTTATAGATAAAAATATGGAATCTCAAGAAGATATGCATTGCCCAAGGCAATATAGCTAAAATAAAGATTAGGAGTTATAAAGATAAAACCCACCCTTTTTATACTATGACAAACTGTCATAGTATAAAAAGATTTACATTATGACAGATTGTTTTTCAGTTTTTCACCATTACTAAAATTGTGAATGCATCTGTTCATATCACTTTTATATTATGAATATTAAGAATAAAAAATAAGGTTAGAGTTATCTAACCTTATTATTATGAATTACAAGGTACATAAAACCCCATCCCAACCTATGGGAAGAAGGGGTCCAGATATCACAAATGGATGATGTTTACATTGAGGCTGTATTGGGGTAAGAAAACTGTTCTAATATACAAACTATAAGAGGAAATGACTGTGAAAGATAAAGCCCCCATAGCAATGAAGGTAACAGGCCTAATACAGAAATGCTGTTAAATCCTTTGTATGTAAAGGATACATCCTTAAACCTTATTTTACATGACCTCCCAGAGGATTTGACAGTGTATGGTTTAGTCCTCCTTCAAACTTTCTTTTCCTACCTTAGGTAGCTTTTACAACACGATTAGATTCTTACTGTCCTCTAACTTTTCTATTGCTTCTTCTCAACCTTTTTCTATTCCTGAAGTCTAACATGTGTCTGTCTCATCCTTTTCACTTCATGATCTCTATTCATGGCACTAATTCTAGTAAGTCACACGTCAGAATCCCACTCATTCTCAAATTCTTCCTTTTCCCTAATCTCCCTAATCACTAAGGCCTGCTAAGACAACCTTTGTAAATACAGATGTCTATTTATAGACGTAAACAGAAAATCCATCCTTTCTCCTTCATACTCCTAGATTAAGCCCTCATTTTTTTTTTTTTAAAACCTTAACTACTACTGGCAATAGTCTATAAACTTGGCTCATAGACTTTTATTGATCTTCTGTGCCTGGTTATAAAGATAGGAAGGGTCCCAGGCAACAATTTTAGAAAATAAAAATCCAAAAATCAGTTGGGATATTCCAGTCCAGAGATGGCTACCTAATAGACTGTTCCCCAGTTTTTCATTATTACTAAAGTTGCGAATGCACAACTTCAATTATCACTGTAGTCTTACCCAAGGCTTCCCACTGCCTATAGGACAAAGTATAAGCCCCACTCAAGGAGCATTTACCTACTTTCCCAGTTTTATGACCTACAATTCCAAAAGTATCATTCTTGCACACATACTCTTTGCTATCTAACATCTCTCCCTTTATCTGCTATGCAGATTCCTAAATCCTAAGACTGCTCAAAAGTTACCTCTTGTGTGAAATATTCCTGGCTTCTCTCCTGTCTGACTGTGTCCTCCCCTTTAGGCCTTTTGTAGCTACCTCTCATAAGCCTGCATTTTTTTTTTTGCCCCCTCTTAGAAGGTCCTACAAGCAGAAACTGTTTTGTGCTGCCATACTGAACATTATGGTCTACCACTTATTTGGCACTCAACTTCTGCATGTTGAAAAGGTACTTTTAAAATGTTAACTCAAAATGTTTAGAGTTAAGGGGAAAAATATCCTCAATATTCAAAATCTATAAACATAAGTTCTCAGCTAATTCACATTCCAAAACTCTTAGAAAATAAAGATATTCAGCTACTATTGCCACAGGACACCAGAGAGAGCTAACACCTGATAAGGTAACCATGTAGGCTGCTACTGAATCTACCACTTACCCTCTGATTTTTAAAGGAAAGCATTCCTTAGTCTGGGTTGAGTCGACTACTTAATAGCTTGTCCCTCATAAACATAATGTTGCACTAAAGGTCAGATAAAGCGAATACCTACTATATGACCATTTATGTAAAATTTTCAAGCATAGCCAAACTAATATAATGTGTCAGAAGGTAAGATAATGGTTTCCTTTGGGAGCACTATAGGGAAAAGGTTGGGAAAAGGCAGGAGAAAGGCTGCCAGGGTGCTAGAAACCTTCTCTTCTTGACTTGGATAGTGTTTACACTGGTAGGTTCACTATGTGGCAGTTATGACTTGTGTACTTTTCTGTATTTGTCCATAAACTGAAAACGTTTATACCTGAGAAGTTCTCTATTAATTGTTGGTAATGTGTCTGAATAGTTATGTGCTCACCCATACGGGAAAAATGAAATTGGATTTTATAAAAGGCAAAGTAACTCAATCAGCACAGTGGAACTCTACTATATTTTAATTCATTTTGCTTAAGAAACATCTAGATCAGGTTGTAACATATGGTCAACCACTTTTAAATTTATTACATTGTATAGTTAATCTTAACTATACCATTTGTAATTTCCAGTAAGACAGCTCAGTAGTTAAGGTAACATCCAAAAAATTTCTTTCATAGCCATCAACAATTTAAGTCCCCCTGCCCCTTAAAAAAAAAAAAACCAACTGAGTTTATCAGTCATGTCTGCCACAAACAACTACTTTTCATAATCTTCCCAAATAATTTCTAAATTGCTTCATCTTATTGGCCTTTACTATTTGTAATTCCTGCTTTATGAGAAAAAAGTTTCAATAGGGTTTCCTAATTTGTTAATATCTTTTCATGTGGGAAAAATACTAACTCTACGATATGCTTGTTTTCTCCCGAAAATGTTTTTGTCTAGTTATACCAATGAAATTGGTCTACTTTCCTTTATTAAAGGAAAATTTATGCTGTAAAATTCTCCAGTCAAATTTTAACCTGAGGTTACCTCAGACTGTGCAATGTGTACCTGCACAAACTGAATGTGGTCATCATCACTGCCAAACACCTCAGCCTGTCCATCTAGTGGGTTCCCATCAAGCAGCTTGTGATCAGCTGAGTAGTACAAGGTTTGAACCTGCAAAACAGCAACAGAACACCCATGTGGCGACGGTCACCATGGCTACGCCACTAGTATGCAGATCACACAGACGCCTCAAGGTAACCTCCAGTGTGCTTCTTGAGCTTCTTGACATATTACTCTGGCAGGATCCGGAGGTAAAGAAAAATACATGTCATGGTGGTAAAAATTTTAAAAAAACAAAAACAAAAAACCAAAATCAAATACAAAATCTTCCAGTACTGGCTGAAGAGTCGTTGGCTTGATTGGCTTGAAAGAAATCTTCATTTTTTTTCATAGCTTCTATTATATAACAGTAAGAAAAAAGCACTAGTACAATATATACTCTTAAAGAATACATATTTACAATAAAACACTGAATATAGTTTACACCTTTGCAGATAAGTGGTCTGGTTTGCATAAACATATTTCCTTCCTGTAAACAATGTCAAGAAAAACAAACAAATGCAAAAATTCAAGCAAGCTGTAGAATTATCTTCCTTGACAGATGCAAATATATAGCCAATGCATCTGACTTTCAAGTGGGAATCACAGAATTTAAAGATAATCCGTTAGCCCTTTTAGAACATAAAGATGACATATTTCTACAGGCCTAACAGATTTGGTAAGCCCTCATAAAGGAACTTGGAAAGGTTTAAGTGGAGAGAGAAACTCAAGGTTACTCCACTGTTCCACCTGCATGATTTCAATTCCCACTATTTCTCCATCAGTTTTGTTTATCTTGTGTATTTTTTTTTTAAGTTGCCCAAGTTAAGTGAGTGACTATATGTATGAACAACACCATTGAAAAACACACAGCTTTAAAGACAAGAATCCTGTAAAGGAGTAAACACCATTAAATCATCATCGTTCTCTGCCCACAGCGGATTTTTCTTAGGAGAACTGGGGCAGGACTGCTGCTTCTTTACGTGTCAATACACTTGAGGTTTCTTCTTGTTTCTTCAGTCTTGGGTATCCTAGTTTTGTTAATAAACCTATGGGGAGATAAATCAATGGGGAGGAACAACCATTAGAAGCTTTTACCTACTTGTCAAATTTAAAGCAAAAACCTGTGAAGAAAAATTAAGAATCTACAGAAAATTTCAGTACCACTTCCCATTTCTAAAGCAAATTACATGCTACTTTAAAGAAAGTTAACAGCACATAATAAGCAAAGAAATAAAAAAAGAAAAGCAGAAGACCAAACTGAACAGTTCATTCAGCTCACCTGGACACCCCCCCTGTTTCTCAGCTTAGGGGTACCTATAGCAAAATTTAAATTCTTTAGGGTCATGGTTATAAAATAAAAGTGAAAGGGAATCCTTCATGTTATAGCAAAATAATTTTTAAAAATGGTTGAATCCCATTTACTTTAAAACTAACCTCTTCCATCAGCTCTTCCAGACTGTCTCCATTCTCCCAGATGCTACGCTGCACCCAGTTGATTACCTTTGTGTACAATTTGCCATTGCTGGGCAAGCAAACATTATCTTCAAGCATTACCTCCAACTAGAATTGGGAAAGACAATGACACATGGATCAGTGTTGGGCTTCTAGTTCTTCCCTTAATTCTCAATTTCATAATAAAGTTGTCGTAGATGCACAATTCATTCCATACATTTACTCTAATTTGTAAGGAACCAGTAATCAAAAACAAAGAACGTAAACAAACTGGTAGACAGAAACCCATTACACTGCTAAATAACAATATAATTTCAGTGTATTATTTCATAATCATTACTCACTTGATGAAACATGGACAAAGACTCCATGCCTGGAACTAGATAGTATACATCTGTTTAGACTCTACTCCTTACC
Organism: Alouatta palliata; assembly: GCA_004027835.1. NCBI lineage: Eukaryota > Metazoa > Chordata > Mammalia > Primates > Atelidae > Alouatta > Alouatta palliata. The sequence continues at coordinate 30,765 of PVKV010019977.1, read as the reverse complement.
TTTAACCTTGGAAGCTTAAGAAACTCCTCTTCTCCTGAAATTTGTAACAAGTGCTCCTGAATATAAGCATCAACCTTATTCAACAAACGGGAGTCTCCCATACAACTTGCAAAATTTCGGTAAGAGATGCAGCTGGTAACATCCATTCTAGATAGTAAATAATCACCACAAACCTTGGAAAAGAAATATATGAGTGCCAACACTTACATATCTTTTATTCAACAAATATATAATGTTCAATGTGTAAGCACTATGTGAAGATACAAAGATAAATCAAACTACTGTCTTAATAAGACAGATGTAATAGTGGTACTAACATGTATACAAATGACAAACATCAAATTATGCCATACAGATATCTAAGTTTTAGTTTAAGGAGAGATGCAACAAACTGAAATGCTATGTAGGTTCACGTAAGTATTTTCAAGTAGAATAATTTGATAAGGCAGGCAATATCTGCACTGAGCTCTACAGGAGAGATGATGTTGAATGCAGACAGATGTAGAGAAGATGCTGCAAACAATTTAATTTGGTTGGAGAAAAGGTAACTAGGAAATAGTTTTGGAAAAACAGCAACTATATTAGGGAGAATCTAGAATACTAAATTCAGAGATAAGTGCTGTAAATTAAGGAAGGATTTCTGAGCAAAGGAGTGGCATTAGAAGAAGGGCTAGCAAATCAAACTTTTTCTTAAAGGGCCAGATAGTAAAAGCACTTTAAGCTTGTAGGCCATACTGTTTGTCACAACTGCTCAATTCTGTCACTGTAGCTGGAAAGCAGCCATAGACCATATGTAAATGAACACACATGGCTGTGTTCCAATAAAACTTTATGAAAATAGGCAGCTGGCCTGCGGTCCTCAAGTTTACCGACCTCCACGCATTAGAGTATTAAATGCCTTTTTTCCAATGAATTATTAAGTAGTTGTTAAAAGTACTGACTTTGAATTCTAGAAGGAATACTTTTAGAGAGCAAAAGAAGCTTAGAAAACAGAATTCACGGCATAAGTTATGTGATTAACTCTTAAGAAAAACATTAATTTTAATTCATGCTATCAGAGGCTGAACCAGAGAAGACTGCTGGGAGAGTAAGACTTTAGCCCAAATTATCTGAGAAGTGGTGTGATCTTGCTACATTATTATAGCCAAACAGTTAAAATAACATACTGACTCCTCTGAGGGAAAAAAGGGACATTTTCAAGTCCTTGAGACTAACAAGATGTTTTATGACAAATTCAGCATTCCAATCCCACAAAATTAGACTCTATAAGTGATTGTATTTACTTCTGATACTCTACCTGCTTTACCCGATCCATCTTCAGCTTTTTTGCTGCAGAATAAACATCCTTTACCAATTCCTTATCTGCTTTCAACCTATTAAAAAAAAAAAAGTTACTTATGATACCAAAGCCATAAAACACAGATACTTAATTTAAATGTATGTAGGACGACTTGGAATTTCCTGAAGATATTCCTTAATTATATGGTTTACTTTAAAAGTACTTACTGAGCAGTGTAGGCATAATTCAACAAGACTTCAACAGCTTCTGGATTGAGATCATCAAATTTAACATGAGAAATTCCATGAGGATCGCTATCACTATTAAAGATTTCAAATAAATAGGGACTGCAGCAAGCTAGCACTGCTCTGTGTGCTAACATTTCATGGCCACAGACCTGAAATTTTGAAGAATTATAATTAGAAGTATTGTGGAAATGTACTTCTCTAGCTAATTACTACATCGGATTCCTTTATCTTACATTTCTTAGTATTCTTTTAAAAAATCATTTCATTAAATGCCTATGAAAAAGAAAATAAGCAAATCTAACAACTTATAGCTTTTAGTAATAACAAACTCTATAAATTTTGAATTAAGTTTTAAATACCTGAAGTCGAACATCACAGAACTGGCCACTCTTCCTCAGGGCATTTAATTTGGCAACAGAAGACTCAATAAAATTTTCATCCTCAAACATCAAATATCCATTGGGAATCATTTTTCCTTATAAATTTGTCTAAATGACAGAAAGAAAATTGAGTTATTTTACTTGCAAATGATGGTTTTAAAAATATAATGCTGAAGAGTAATAGTCTCTTTATTCTCAAATTCCATCCTGTAAACAACACATAAAAATTTCATCACACAAAAACTTAGCTGAAACAATGTGATTAACTTTTAAGAAAAAGATTAATTTTAATTAATGCTATCAGAGGCTGACAAAACCACCCTACCAGAGAAGATTGCCGAAATAGTAAGACTTCTGTCTTTAGCCCAACACCCATGCTAAATGTCCAAGTCTCTGTTCCCCAATACTTTGGTCATAAGACTTTTAAAGGATTCAAACAGTAGCAGGTATCTCAACAATTTGTCCAGGTTCCCATGCCTATTAAGCAAATTCATTCAAGGGAAGGAAATGAAATTCCATCCTGCCCAAACCCATATAACAAGTAACCTAAAAGCCTGAAAGGGTGAAACAGAAAATTTGAGTACATATAGGTTTCCTTGGATTTGGGCTCCTGTTATTCCTTATAGTCTTCAAAATTATATATAATCAAGATTTATGTGTAGAAAATTGCCTAATTTCTTCCTTCCTTGCCCAAAACACAAACTTTAAAGGCTGATTAGTCTTGTCATGGTATCCTCAAAATGATTTTTTAAATGTTCTGAAATATATATAGTGATGAATAAAGATGAACTTATATTCTGTTCCCTTTCATTCATATATTCTAAATCACTTATCAGATTACATAAATGGAAACTTAAAATTTTTTTTGTATTTAATCATTATTTATAAACAATTGACTAATGACTACACAAAATGCATAATTAAAAAAACAGTAATAGGCCGGGCACGGGCTCACACCTGTAATCCCAGCACTTTGGGAGGCTGAGACAAGTGGATCATTTGAGGTCAGGAGTTCGAGACCAGCCTGGCCAATATGGTGAAACCCCATCTCTACTAAAAATGCAAATTTTTAGCCAGGTGAGGTGGCAGGCACCTATAATCCCAGCTCCTCACAGGGACTGAGGCAGGAGAATCACTTGAACCCTGGAGGCAAAGGTTTCAGTGAGCCAAGATGGTGCCACTACACTCCAGCCTGGGCAACAGAGTGACTCCATCTCAAAAACTAAACTAAACTTAAATACAGTAAAAGGGAGTCCAAGGCAAGAAGACTGTCTTGAGCCCAGGAGTTTGAGACTAGTCTGGGAAACATAGTGAAATCCTGTCTCTACAAAAAATTTAAAAATTAGCCAGTCATGGTGGTGGCGCACACCTGTAGTCCCAGTTACTAGGTAGGCTGAGGCAGGAGAATCACTTGAGCCCAGGAGTTCCAGGCTGCAATGAGCTATGATCCCACCACTGTACTCCAGCCTGGGCAACAGAGTGAGACCCTATCTCTTAAAAAAAAAAAAAAAAAAAAGGCAATAAGAAGTAACTGATTTACTTAAAGTAAAAGAAAAATATGAAAATGTTTTTTATACTAAAATAATTACTAACTTCTCTGCCTTTTAAAATCATTTGTAAATGATGACTGACTTCTCTGCCTTTAAAAAAAGTATGAAAGGTTTACTGTACTCAACATATTCTTCAGAAAAACAATGTGTCTTAATACTGGACTAGGCAGAGAACATTCACTTACCTACTCTGTTGGTGGCAAATGTATTTCTGGGAAATCTTAAATAATCCAAGGACAAAGGAGTGTTAAAAGGCGCACTTCGTCAGGGTATGAAGACAGGTGGTTGAAGTGAAGGCAGACGTGTCTTAAGCTCTAATGGTGATTCCAAAACTATCAGGCTTGAAAATGATGTAATCAAGTCCTTAAAAGCTATAGACATGAATTTCTTCTGTGATAATGGTGCATCATAATCTATAACAATGATAAATTTAAGTTACATATTCAGAATGATCAAAGACTGTTACTGATCCAGGTAGAACAGACCATGTAAAAAGTCCTGATCTTCAAGAAATTTGAGATAAATTGCAAAAATATTCCCATTACATAAAAAAAAACACAAATTCAATTACACATAAACATTTTTCATTTAACTTGCAACAACCCAAGTGATCTTTAAAAAAAAAAAAAAAAAAAAAAAAAAAAAA
>PVKV010019977.1:0-26562 GCA_004027835.1 Alouatta palliata | reverse complement strand
AACTGTTCCTCAAAATGAACTCTGCACTTCCCAGACTGTTAACTTTGTTCAAGTTCTTCTCTCTACCTGGAAAGCCCTTAACCCAACCTCTGCAAGAGGAACTCTTACAGCCACACAGAGCCTCTGCCAAATGCTCCCAGTTGGGAAAGCAGTTTCTCCTCATCCTCCACATACAGAACTCTTTCTGAGAGGTATTTATGATCTTCCAGCTGGTCTATATCATGCTGTATTTATATGTACTTGTTTTATCTTCCTTCACTCACGGGCAAAGCTTCTGTCTTGTTCATCTTTTGTATCCATCCCATCTCCTCTCTACCAGGACTAGCCTAAAAACTTGAACATAAAGGTAAGTAATTTGTTGGAATAAACTAAACAGAAGGGAAAATACTGAGGCCTGTACTTGGTATGATCATTTTTCTCATATACAGTAATACACTACCAATGGAATAATTCTGGTTCAAACCTAATCTTCAAGGTAATCAGTCCTCCTGTCTATTCTGATGTCATCAATTACTCACGTCAAATTGAGATGGTACTTATTTTTTCATCACCTGAACTGCTACTACACCACTGTTAAGTCTGGAAACGAGAACAAAGTAATAACTTACCTGAAATATGTGCAAATATATTTATTTTTATGGATATCTTAAGATCATCTGCCTTATACATCAATAAAACAATTCTAAATCTATCAATTACGTCAAAGTGAATAATCACTTACCACAGGACTCCACTGCAGGCTGGACCAGTTCTAATTCAACAAACGTACTATGTTTAGTTCAACATATGTCCTAACACATTTCTCTATTAACAGGTTTCATTTCAAGGAAACTCAAGAATGCCAATTTAGGTTGGGACTGCTGTGAATGCTTACCCCTCTATCAAAACTATATCACAGAATCAGGTAATATTGATTTCCTCTGCTCTACCTTTTATCTAGGTTAATTTGGCTTTTCTCTAAGAAACTAGTTCTAACAAATGTTTTCCAAATACACATAATTCTTTGTATACAGAGAGAACACACTATCCTAAAGAAACCTTACAACATTTTCAGCCAAGACCTGTAGCTCAAACTAAGAAAATCTTCATATATATGATACATACTGGCACAGTCAACTTACAGGCACAGCTGGCAACTCCTAACTTCAGTTTCATAAACTGCTCTTAAAATAAGAATAAGAGGAAGGAGCCCCCATGCAAATTGTTATATTAAAATGCATCCTCTGAAAAGCCAAAAACATAATGTGGAGATTTTGTACTATTTTAAACTTTGACCAGTTTTATTCATTTTTTACTCATAAACTTGCCTTGATCTAACCAAAAATAACAATGGTATCCATTTATTATATTTGATAAACTGAATGTTCTACGTAAAATTTATTTTGGAAAAAAAATGGTTAAAATCACTGCAGTCCTTGGAGAAAACACTGGAGAATTTTTGGGGCAATTTGCATCAGACAAATTTGTACAATACTGTTAGGGGTTTTGCAATAAAATGAATCCTACTACATTTAGTACTTGATTTTTAATTTTTTAACTCTATTCCATGACAGATTATTAGTACTTGATTTTTAGTACTGCAAGGTCATAATATGAACCTCATCTCTTTAATATCTACTGATCAGAATACAAAGCTATTTGATTTTAAAAAGACAGCCCAAATCCAGATGACATTTAAGTTAATGTAAACTTACTTTATTCAATTATTGTCCTCATAGCTATATTCCTACTTCCCGCCCACCTCAAGTTTGGAGGGGATCAGATCAATTCCTGACTATAAAACCATGTTTTTGAAAGTTCACATTTACTTTCATTAAAGTGAGGTAGGGCAAATGAAGAGTTTTAAACTACTCCCCAAATTGACGGGAGAACTTATTTGGTCTATAAAACTTAAGTACAATAACTAGTGGAATTAAAAAAATGGGGAATTTTTTTTTCTATGAATATCCAAACCAAAAGTCCAAGCATCCCAGAGTCATATAAGAGTATAAAACATAGAATTGTTTGGTATTTAAAATACACTTTCAACTAAATCTACACCTAGGTCACTACTCATAAAATTTTAAAATTAAAACTGGAATCAAACACAACATATTCAGATAAATTCAGCATACTTTAGTTCCTTACTATGGCCAGTGCAAGGGATACCAATGACTCATAAATGAGTAATTAAACTTCTTTAATAACACCCAGAAGTTCACAGCTTAAGTGAAATACAATTCGACAGGTCTTATCAAAGAGTTATTAAAAAGGTAGTCACAATATGGCCTCTCGTAAAATTTTTCTCTGGCCTTCAGTAAGTGCAACATAAAACAAAAGGCAATCTTTGAGGGCAGTCAACTCCCACCACATAGCCATCAATTGCATTTTTAAAGGAAAAACTTTATAATACAAAGTAAATCAACAGAACTTTTTAAAAACAGAAGTTATAGCTTTCCAATGTAACCTCTAAAACCACCATCACCTACCATCCATGTGTATCAAAACTCACCGAACTCATTCACTCCATCCATGCTCATAGTTTTGTTAATTCTTTCACTACAACACAAACATCTGTAGCACTAAACATATGGTAGGCACAAACTGAAATGGAAAGCTCATATCATAACACAATAGAGTTAACTCAATTCCCTAGCCTTGAACACTTCACAGGCCAGTCAGAAAGATAAAACAAGCTGTGAAAATAGCTTGAACAAAAGAGGAAAAAAGGTATGATGGCAAATATATTCCAGAAACTGCAGCTATTTCGGTTTCAGTAGATTGTAGATTTGCAGGTTGCATATGATAATAGTGGGCAAGGAAGTAAGAGAGTCTAATTCTAAGGTTTAAACAATGCTAAGCACGGACAGCAGATGAAGGATTTAAACAAGGAAGCATAAGGCATCCTAGCAGAAAAGTAGGAGGTGGTGTAGGGGAATGAGTAAAGCATGGAAACAGGGCAGTTAGTAAAGATTCTGTACACCCATGCTCCTTTAAAGCAGTGAGGACTTATGCTATTTTATCTTAGATATGTGGCGTCCTTATTAAAATCAATTATCAAAATTAAGAAAATAATTCCAAAAAGCATAACACAAAGTTGTTTATAGTTTGCTACATGGAGAAGGGAAGGAAGGATTTGGTTTGAGATGTTCTAATGCTGAGGTACCTGCATGTTAATAAGAAAAGTATATAGTGATCTAAGCATAGGTTCAGAAACATTTACAAGGTTTACAACTTGTAGTTTACAAGTATGTATTTTCTGTTGTTTTAACAAAAACCCAGAAATCACTCTCTTACTCATACTTCAATTTGCACACACTCTAGCACATGACATGATGGGAAGACACCCAACCTTTAAGAATTCCTACTTGCAGGATTTGACTGTACAATCACACTGCTAATAAATGGATGAAATGACTTACTTAGAGTTACTTCATCTTAGTATCAGTTACTAAGATACTTCCCTAACAGGAAAACATTTAAATTTAAAAATTGTATTTGCAAACTCACATTTAATTACCATCTAACAAATCCTTCAGGCAAGAAAAACAAAATCCTACCTTCCAAAATCAAGTAGCCAAAAAGACACCAATTTAAAACTAAGACTAAAACCTGAAATGTTTTGTCCTGGGGGAAAAAGAAAATCAACTTTTAGAAAGTAGTTGATTTAGAAAATCAACTACAAATTAAGAAAAAGGCTATAGAAATTAGTATCTATTAGTTAAGTAGAGATTTCATATATTAGGAAAATACAGAGGAAAACCATTCCAGGGCTCTCGTTGGTCAGTGGCTCAAGTTGAGTTTGCCTCTGGCTACCAAATTATAGACTTGATAAGTAGTTTGCCAGCTGGCATTAAATGATACTAGTCTCAATCCAATTCTAAAGTCCACGTTTACCTCACATCCAGACTTAAATACAACTATTCCTTCAGAATCTTTAAGATAGAAGTTTCAGCAGGCTTTAGCCTAAAAGTAATCACCAGTATTTTGTTAGCCCTAAATCAACCACTGGTGCTAGAATTATTAAAAGAAAGCATGGCCTGTGGCTGTCTAGTCCATGCTGCACTTACTCATCTGTTAAGAGTAGTACTAGGCTTCCAGAGTTGTCATTTATTAGTAAACAGATCACAACTCATAAATCAACGAATAGCTTGACACCAAGGTGTTCTAACACTCCATCACTGCAACAGACTCAAGAAACAAAAATGTGCCCTTTTGGCCATCTGATTTCTCCTTGAAATGTCAGCTGTCTCAAATCAATAGATATGTCCACTACGTGGTGGGGGGGGGGGGTAAATGCAGTTCTCAAGTAGTGGTTCAAGTCTCCCTAGGTTCAACCCTTTGCCTGATGCGGCCTGATGCCTTCCTATCATCAAGAGCTTGTAATAAGATACACTTTACAAAAAGCGTGGAGGGTCGGAAAAAGAGCAAATCTTGCCACTGACTTATTTCATTAAAAAGAAAAGGCGTCTCAGGCCTTCTTTCTCGCGCGGCCGGGTCGGCGCCCACTCCGAAGGCTGCGAGGGCGAGGCCCCCAGCGCCCGCACACCCCCGCCCGGGATTGGCCAACCCCGCAGTCACTCAGCAGCGACACGTCAGGGCCAGCCGCTCCCTCCCTCCTCCCGCCCCCTTATCCCCGCGCTTGGCAAGAAAAGCGGGCAACGTGGAGCGGGAACAAAGGACCCCGCGGCCCACGGCGATCGGGGACTCCGTGCCACCCTACTCCAGGCCCAGGGCTGGCTGCCCGCCCACACGCACCGGGTCCCGGGAGCTCTTACAGAAGAGAATCCCACACCCCAGGCAAACCCCATGGCTAGGCGTCCGTTCCTGACAGCAAGAACCCGGAGTCCCGCGCCCTCCTTCCGGCGGGTCATCCCTGCCCCGCGGCGCCCTAACCCAAGCCCCCCAAAACCTTTCGAGCAAAAAAATCTCGTTCCTCCCAGCCTGCCTCCCCCGCGCCCGTGTAGAAAAGGGGCTCGAGCCTCCGCGCTCTCCGAGGCGCCCGCCCTCGGCCACCAATGCGACTTGGCAACCATGGCAGCGCTGGAGCGCGGGCCCAGTGTGGCGCGGGCTTCACGTCCCAGAGGGCGACGGCCGTTTGGGGGTTCCTCCCCTGACGAGGACACCGCTTCCGCGCCTCCCACCCTCTTCCCATCCGCCGGCGCCATCCCCTCATCTCGGATTCCGGCCGCGCCCTCTCCCTCAACTGCCGTTCCTAGAACCAGAGTGTATTACCTGGTTCATCTCTGAAGAGATGGAAACATTCATCTCTAGAGCTTCGACGGGAAGCAGGAGGAAGCCGGCGGGAATCGGCCCACAGAAAGCGCCAGGAGCCGGCGGAAGAGAGGAGCGGTCAAGTAGAAGGACGAGGGGCCAGTCCGTGGAGACTGAGGAGGGGGAAAGCGCCACCGAGAACTCGCAGGAACTCGCTCGCTCACCGACACAGCCGCGCCGAAGCAGCTGGCGGAGAAACTGCGCCCAGCAGCTCCGCGCAACCGACCTCCAGGCGCGACCGGGAGACACTGCCTCCGCCGCCGCCGACTGCTCGCGCCGCACCCCCTTGCACGTCACCACGTGCGCCGCCGCCGCCAACACCGCCCAGCCTGCTTCCGGCTCGAATCCGTCTGCCAATCGCAGGCGAGCTCCATAAAGATCCTGCTCTAGGCCCCGCCCCCGTCCGCGGCCCCGCCCACATCCCGCTCCGCCCTCCTCCCTCGTTGGCTCGGATTCCTTCCTTCTCGGTGCAACTAGGTCAGCGTAAGGTGATCCTGGGGAGATAGGCGGCGCTCGGGGGGCGTCCTCGTTCGTTTTCGCGCCTTTGTCCCTCCCTCCGTTCTTAGCCCCGCACCCTCACTTCGCCCAGTGCGTTGCCTGTCCCGGAACTGGTTCCCTCCAGCCGCCCTCACCTGTTCTGACTTCCCCTTGAGGCACAATAGCCTGAGAGATCAGATATGGGAGATTAGATTGCTAGGCGTCAGACCTACTTCTAAGCAACCGCTCTAGACTGAAGCTGTTCGCCGTGGACATTAGGCTCTAGCTGGACATCGTCAGCCCTTATATGTGAAATGGAGGGAGGTGGCTTGTGCAGGGAGGAGGCGTGGAGAGTGTGAGGAAGAAGAGAGGCACTCTGAGAAGTCGAGCAACTAACCCTTCCTTTGCCTGATTTGGGTGAGAAGATTGAGTCACTTGGGGAAAAAAAACAATTGGAGAAGTCAGAGAAGGTATAATACTATCAGTGGTGCCACAAACACGTTTACTTCCACTTTTCACCCCGCGAGTTTGTTTTGTCTGCGTGCAGCTCTTCTCTTGTTGGAGACGCTGAGTCAGTTCTTTACTGATCTTACCCTCTTCCGGAAAAAGAAAACAGGGCTGAGAAGTGGTAGTTCCTATGCTAACCTCCTGGGGCCTTTCAGACCAGGTGCCGAACTTCATTATCCACCCCCACCACCTTCCCCACGAGGGAGATCTGTGAAAGCGCAACGTGATTTCAGCTGGGATATAGCAGCAACTTCGTGAACTCTGAAGGGCACGTGGGAAGGTTTTTTTTCATTGAAGGTGAGGGATTTAGTGAGGTAAAATTATGTCCAAATTAGAGTTCGGTAAAGGTTTCCAGGTTAATGTCTTGTTACGCTTATCCTGATTTGTGGAAGGCAATTAAGCTGTCTAGGCCTAACCTTGTGTTTGATCACTCACCTTAATTTGTAGACATTCTAGGAGCTCTTGGTCACTGCTTCCTACCGTTTTTATCATTAACTATGCTTATGGAAGTAGAAAAAATAAATCTGGGGAGGCTTCATCTGCAATAGAAGGTTTACAACTTTGTATTCTAAAATCTTGAGGCAATGAGACTTATTCCCCCTTTTTTTCTCACAGATTTCTTGCATGTCTCCCCGCGGTCAATTGTAGGAGGAAACGGGAAACAAGATGTCTATTAGTGTGATTTTTATGTCTTTCTTAAGGAGAAAAAGACTGACATTTGACACTGAGCCTTTGTTTTGTCTCACTGATAAGAACTGACAGCAATGTTTACTTTTATTACAAATGAAACTATCAGGGTACATACCTTTTAAGCTCTTTTAATACAATGGGTTTCATCCTTCCAGTGGGAGGACATGAATTGCTCACTCTGGGTAGGCACATGACTGTGTGGCCTGTTGGACACATGGTCTCACTTGCTGTACTCTAAATAGTGCCTTTGTGACTTGAAACAGTCAACACTTTTCTTAAAGCTACAGTGTGCCCACACTCATTGTATTTTTGCTTTGTATGGAATTTCAAATTTACTTATTACCTTCTCTGTGAATAACAGCATAATTTATGTATTCTGTTTGCCTTCCAGTGAACCTGATGGCTAATTTCAGCCTCTTAAAGTAACAAAATACGTTGTAAGATTTTGCTCTTAATATAGTGGTCTCCCTTATTCTTGGTTTCACTTTCCAACATTCTGTCAACCATGGTCCAAAAATATTATGTCACTACTCTTGCATTTGGGGTGTATCATTACCTAAAATGAGAGTTATACGAACACAAGCACTGTCACACTACAACAGTGTGACAACCCAGACAGCAGCTGGCTAATGGCAGTCTGGGCAGGGACAGAGCAGACTATGCTCCTCAGAATGGTGCACAATGTAAAACTTATGAATCGTTTATTTCTGGAATTTTCTGTTTATGTCACAATACTTATTCACCTCACTTCATCTCATCATGTAGGTATTTTATCTCACTTCACAAGAAGGAGAAGGGTGAGTACGGTACACTAAGGTCAGAGAGAGAGACCATACATAACTTTTATTACAGTATATTCTTAAAATTGTTCTATTTTATTCATTTTTTTTTTTTTTTTTGAGATAGAGTTGTACGCTTGTCGCCCAGGCAGGAGTGCAATGGCACAATCTCGGCTCACTACAACCTCCGTCTTCTGGGTTCAAGTGATTCTGCTGCCTCAGCCTTCCAAGTAGCAGGATTACAGGCGCCTGTCACCACACCTGGCTAGTTTTTGTATTTTCAGTAGAGATGGAGTTTTGCCATGTTGGCCAGGCTGGTCTTGAACTCCTGATCCGGGGTGATCTGCCCACCTTGGCCTCCCAAAGCGCTGTGATTCCAGGCATGAGCCACAGCGCCCAGCCTGTTCTATTTTATTAGGACTTACTATTGTTAATCTCTTACTGTGCCTAATTTATAAGTGAAACTTTATCATAGGTATGTATGGTATAGGAAAAAACAATGTATTTAGGGTTCGAGACTATCTGGGTCTTAGAACATATCCACCAGGGATAAGGGGGTGGGGTGACTACACTTAGGTAAGATTTATTTGGAGAGTGCTTAACAAAAATAAAAAGTATGAATTTCTTGACAACCTATTTTGTGTCAGGTCCTGAGAAAGATAAATTAGGAATTGGTGTCAATCTGCCATCTTTTCATTGTTCACCCTGCTCCTGTTTCAGATGTTGTCTCCATTCTTAACTCTGACTTGTGTTTTGTTTGTTCTTGATATATTAACTTGCTAGGGCTGCCATAACAGGCTGAGTGGCTTAAACAACAGAAATTTGCCAGGCATGATGGCTTGTGCCTATAATCCCAGCCACCGGTAGTGGGGAGAGGATCACTTGAGCCCGGGAGTTCAAGACTGCAGTGAGCTATAATCGTGCAGCTGCACTCAGATAGGCAACAGAATAAAACCCTGTCTCTAAAACAAAAACAAAAACAAAAATCCTCCAGAAATTTATTGTCTCACAGTTCTGAAGGCTAGAAGTCTGAGGTCAAGGTGTTGTCAGGGCTATATTCCCTCTGAAAGCTCTAGGCCACTCTCCTAACTTCTGGTATTTCCTTGGCTTGTCAACATAACTCTAGTCTTCACATGATGTTCTCCCAGTCTAAGGGTGTTCAAATTTTCCCTTTTTATATGGACACTAGTGTTAATTGGATTAGGGGCCCACCCTACTCCAGTATGACGTCATTTAAATGAAATCTGCAACTACTCTGTTTCCAAACAAGGTCACAATACCAAACGAGGTACTGGGGGTTAGGACTTTAACATACAAATGTTGGGGGAACACAGTTCAACTCATAAAACTTTAGTTCATTGTTTCTTAAGTGTGGTCCACTGACCATATTTGTTGGAATCACCTGTGTATTCTTACTAGAAATACCGGTCCTTAGGCTTTACGCTAGACTATTTCCCCTGGGGAACTTTTGACAATCCCTGGAAACATGACTGGGGGAGATGTGCTACAGATATCTAGTGGACCTGGAATGCTGCCGAACATCCTACAAGGAACAGTGTCCCACAACAACAAAACATGATTTCACGGGCCGGGCGCGGTGGCTCGCGCCTGCAATCCCAGCACTTGCACTTTGGGAGGCCGAGGCAGGTGGATCATGAGGTCAAGAGATCGAGACCATCCTGGCCAACATGGTGAAACCCCGTCTCTACTAAAAAAATGCAAAAATTAGCTGGGCGTGGTGGTGCACACCTGTAGTCCCAGCCACTCGGGAGGCTGAGACAGGAGAATTGCTTGAACCCAGGAGGCGGAGATTGCAGTGAGCCGAGATTGCGCCATTGCATTCCAGCCTGGCGCCTGGCAACAGAGCAAGACTCTGCCTTAAAAAAAAAAAAAAAAAAAAAAAAAGATTTCACCTAAAATATCACTCGTGCCAAGATTCAGAAACCGTGTCCTAAAATTGGTAAGTCTAGTCTCTGGGAAAGTGGCCTGGAAACCTACATTTTGACAAACATCCTAGCATCTTGTACCCCTGCTAAAGCCAGAAAACCATCGCCATTACAAAAGCCTTTTCTAGGCATGTGAATATTCTCCATTTCTCCTCAGATATTAGTCAGTTCTCTTATTTATTAACCATGCTAGTTATGATAAGCTGACTTCATTCAGTATTACTACTTAGCAATTCAGTTTACCAGTCATAGTCTTAATATTAAGTTGGAATCTTATTTAGATTTTAAAACTTCTATGCCATATCACATTATTTTTGATCAACTGTCTGCATTTTCTGGGTGGCATTTGCCTAATGAAAAACTATTGCCAATTTGTGACTTGGCAAAGAAAACAATGTTTTGCCTTCTCTGGTCTGCTAGTTTCTCCTGTGCTCTAAGTGACTGACTTCTGTTTCATACATTTCTTTCGTCCCTTGGAGTCAGGGCTGCTGTTCTCAATTTTCTTTCTCTTTTTTTCCTTACAGCACTTGAAAATATTTTTAGGGTATATTAATGATGTCTTAAGAGCTGAAACAAGAAAATGGTAGTATCATAAAAGGCACAAGAAGCCCAGGGAAAAGCCTTAAAACTTCCATACTTACTTCCACTAAAGTAGGTCATTGGAAATTGTGTTGCAATGTATAACAAATTGAGAACTTGATGCCGCTGTAAAAAAAAAATGGGTTTTTAAATTAGTTTCCCTTTCACAGAAAATCTTCCATTTTCCAGATAAGGCTTCCATAGATACCTCATCAAAATAAGGCAAACTGTGATTACTTAAAAAAAAAAAAAAATCCAAGGATTTGGGCAAGGTGGCACCTGCCTGTAACTCCAGCTACTTGGGAGGCTGAGGTGGGAGGCTCTCTTGAGCCCAGGAATTCAAGACCAGCCTGGGCAACATAGTGAGACCTCCTTCCAAAATATAAAAAAATTCAAGGTTTATACTTTTCCAAATACATGCCTCCAAATACTTTAGTCTTGAATTATTTCTACCAGCTGTTACGTTATCCAAGCAAACTATTTTACTAATGACTTTTTGCTAGTTTTCTAAAGTAATTACTATTAAAGTTTTTGAGAACAATTTTATCCTCTTCATCCAACAACCAGGATTCCCTAATAGTTTCTTTTTCTTTCAACAGTTTCTTAGGAATTAAAACTTCTTATGTCTTTCAAATATGTATCCCATAAAATAGTATAACCTTCAAGCCTGCTCTGTCTTTGGACATGCCATATTTAGCCATGAACTCTGATGGATAGCCTGGGCTTAAATCAAAAAAACTTATTTTTTAATCAGCTTGATTGCTGAGAATAAGCAAGGCATAGAATAAGCAGCCTTTATACTAAGCTGAGTTTTTAATGTAATCACTAAATCAAATGTGTAAACAAAAGTGTGGTAACATATAGCACAATCTATACAGTTCAGTTCAGAAAGAGATCTTGTAGTGATCACATTCAAAACTTGATACCTGGTGAATGAAAGTTACCCAGTATAATTCAATTGGACTATTCAGGAAGTAGTGCTTCAGGAAACAGCAACAAAAAGAAGAATAATTCAGTTGGCCTAGCTAGCCAACTGTTGCCTGTGTAAACTGATCACTCAACATGAAGTCAAGAGACTCCTTCAACGAAAAAACAAGAAAGGACAGAGCAGTTGGTTGTAACATCAGTTCTCCTTTCTCGTATACTATTTCTTATTGTCTGAAGAAGAACAGAGTGAAGTACAAGGAGAAAATGATGTTCTACAAGAGTTGAGTGAACTGGGCTTTTTTTTTTTTTTTTGAGACCGGGTCTCATTTCAGTCACCCAGGCTGAAGTGCAGTGGCACAATCACAGTTGACTGCAGCCTCGACTTCCCTGTAGCTGGGACTACAGGTGCGTACCACCATGCCTGCTAATTTTTGTATTTTTATAGAGATAGGGTTCTGCCATGTTGCCCAGGATGTTCTTGAACTCCTGAGCTCAAGCGGTCTACCCACCTCAGCCTCTCAAAGTGCTGGGATTATAGGCTTGAGCCAGGGTACCCAGCCTGAATTAGGCTTTCTAACTAAAAAAGATGGAAAGTCACAAAGCTGTTAGCTAGAGGTTCCTGCCCCTTGAGAGTAATTCCCCCCTGCTGTACTACTCCAAAATCGGTGCCACTGGGGAAATAATTATTGAGTGAAATGTTTTCTTTCCCAACCATCTCTATCATCTTACTAAAGAGAAAAACGTGAAAGGAAAACTGTTGTGGCAACATATTCTACCAACAGGCCTTATTGGGTCACTATGCCTGAGTCACCCTTGTCCCACAGTAGCACTTCTTTGTTCTCAATACCTTGCTCCTGTCCTTTTAGACCCAGTTAGTACCTTTCCATTTCAAAGGAGTGGGCTATATGGAAAGAATGCTAGACTGGAGGCCTAGTTCACATCTTGGCTCTGTTACTCAACTACCTGAGGCAGATATCTTGTCTTCTTGGTGATTGTTTTCTAATCTTTAAAATGGGAGCAATAAAACTTATCTCACAGAATTAAAGTTGGTGCAGACATTTACTTCTAATGGCAAAAACTGTAATTACTTTTGCACCAACTGATATATACTTGGCGTATAGTGTTATGAGTAAAGATTTGTTTTACTTATTTATTGTAAGGCTTCCTCCAATTATACCAGCATATATAGCTTTTCTTCCAAATCTGTGAACCCTGACACATCATTAGTAACACTTATTTGATACTTAATCCACCGCAGGGTATTTTTATACTTACAAATTTAAGAATTAAGTGATTAGAATCTTTGAGTACATGGCAGCAACCCAGACTCCTAAGTGGGCTGCACCTCTGACCTCAGAAGTGTTGGATGAATTTGTGTCATAATCATCTGTGCCTCTTGTAGCTCTCTCTGTTAATAGGAAACCATTGTGGGAATGGAAAGGGAACCCTGTTTTGCTTTGTGCTTACCTCTATGGGGATAAAGACCATGGTTCATTTTGCATCTCACCATAGTTCCTATCATAGTATTTTTGCACATAATTTTTGTCTTCTAAAACATAGACGAATTGAACTTTTAGAAGTGATTTTCTTTATGTCGATTGAGTAGGAAATTTTCTCTTCTGCAAAGGACTAATATTTTCTTTGCTTTTAAGGGGATCCTGTCAAATTTTAAAATGATTTTTTCAAGAACTTATAGTGTCTTCTGTGATTTAAGAGCTACTAAATCATAAAACTTTTATTGTTTTTACTCTATCTGGAATGAACAATTTGCATGTTAAATATAAATGAAAGAGAAAAGTCTTCCAATTTACAGACATTTTTTAAAGGTACCAGATTGTCTACTGGGAAATTAGCTTCATTAATTGGCCACGTTGTCACTACTGTATGTAGACATTTCTAGATAATCTCTTACTGGTCTCACTAAGTTGAAAGCATGATGCCCCCACACCCAAAGAAACAACAGTGTAGACATACCTTAGGGTCTACATCAGAAAAGCCCGTTATATAGGCTAAGAAAATCCTCAAAGATGGCCGGGCGCGGTGGCTCACGCCTGTAATCCCAGCACTTTGGGAGGCCGAGGTGGGTGGATCACGAGGTCAAAAGATCGAGACCATCCTGGTCAACACGGTGAAACCCCGTCTCTACTAAAAATACAAAAAAAAATTACCTGGGCATGGTGGCACGTGCCTGTAGTCCCAGCTACTCGGGAGGCTGAGGCAGGAGAATTGCTTGAACCCAGGAGGCGGAGGTTGCGGTGAGCCGAGATCGCGCCATTGCACTCCAGCCTGGGCAACAAGAGCCAAACTCCGTCTCAAAAAAAAAAAAAAAGAAAATCCTCAAAGATATCAAAGAACCATGGTCATTTCTTTGCCATACTATACCACTTTATACTTAAAGTGGTATAAAGAATGAAATTCAAGTTATTGAAAGGTTAGGCCAATCAGAATGAATTAAAAGCTTTTTAGAATATTTGTTTTACAAACAAAAGTGTAAGTGCTTCCTCTGTTACTTCCAAATGAGCTGATAGACTTAGAAAAAATGCCTCGAATTCAAATTATCATTTTAGACCATGAGGTGACACACCAAGGATGACCAGAGAAGTGCCACAGAACAAATCTAGCTCCCAGTGACCTCTGAGCTGCCCGCATGCTGGGGACTCCCACACTCCAGCCTTCCTCTTCATTTGTTTAAGCCAAAAGTGGAAATGGAAATGGCCAATGTAGTGATACCTGTCACTTTTTAAAAGTATCCTTTTTGTATCCTATTCTTTCTGTTCAATGTGTTTCATTTTGTAATACAGTAGCTGTTTGTATTTCCTTGAGTCTACACTGTACACTTGAAACTAGCAAGTTGCAAACAGTTTCAGTGCTGAAGACCGGTTACTCATTCTTTCAGGTTTGCAGTAAGTTGTTTGTAGGTGACTCTGATTAAAGGTGAAGACCACTTGCAAAGTCTACAGTCTCAAATTTTGAACTTTGCAATTTAGAAGGTTAAGCCCTACTCACCTCTCTCTTATCTGACCATTTAATACTACATCATTTTTACTCTCCCAAATGGCATATTAGTTTACTTGATGGGTTATAGCAAATATTTACTGAGTGTCTGTTTTGTATAAAGCATTGTGCTGAATACAGTGAAGTTTACAGATGGGTCGTGAAGTTTTTGATTCTTTTAGAAAGCAACAAGTTTATTGAATAGGGTAGAATCTGTGGGGTACAAATAGGGAGTGGGTTTATCTTTTTCTGACCTTCAAACATTCACTGATAACTCTTTCATTTTTGCCCTATAGATAACCCTTCAGATCTCAAAACTTTTTAGTGCTTTTGGATATTTAAGATTCATGTTCAGATAGTAAAAGAAAAATGAATACAGTTAGGTCTAAATTCAGCCTTTTTTCTCACATGTAATTCAGAGCTTTCCCTGGCTTCCCCAACCTCCCAAGGCTCAGGCACCCACAGTGGGCTTGGGAAATGTGATCTTTCTCTGACGGTTACTTTACTCTTTACCACATGGTAGTACATGGCAACTCCATTTTAATCTGTCTTCTTAATTCCTGCCACTTTCCTGGTCACTCATTTCTTTCCAGTTCCAGCGTCTTTCTTTCCATCCCAGAATATATTAAGCATGTTCCAAGAACCTTTGGATTTACTGTTCTTTCTGCTTGAAGCTCTTCCTTCCAGCTAGCTGCATGGCTTGCTCCTTCACTTTCAGGCCTCTGCTCAACTCAGGCCTCTGCTCAAATGTCACCTTATCAGCAAGGCCTTCCCTTACTACCCTGTCTCAAGCGGCACATGTCCACAACCATCATTTCCTTACTCTGCTTTACTTTTCTCATCTCACTGTCTGCTAAATTCTGCTGGGAGGTTAGGTGCCTGTTTCACCTTCTGCAGGTGCCTCCTATCTTTATGAGGGAGGTTAGGAGATAACACACTGCCTTAGTTCATCTTCATACGGCCATAAAGAACTGCCTGAGACTGGGTAATTTATGAAGGAAAGAGGTTTCATTGACTCACGGTTCAGCATGGCTCGGGAGGCCTTAGGAAACTTTCAATCTTGGCAGAAAGCGAAGAAGCAAAGCACCTTCTTCACAAGGTGGCATAAGGAGAAGTCCTGAGTAAAGGGGGAAGAGCCCCTTATAAAACCATCAGATCAGCCAGGCGCCGTGGCTCGTGCCTGTAATCCCAACACTTCGGGAGGCCAAGGCGGGCAGATCACCAGGTCAGGAGTTCGAGACCAGCCTGGCCAATATGGTGAAACCCCATCTCTACGAAAAATACAAAAATTAGCTGGGTATGGGGGGGGCCACCTGTAGTCCCAGCTACTCGGGAGGCTGAGGCAGGAGAATTGCTTGAACCCTGGAGGCAGAGGTTGCAGTGAGCCGAGATTGCACCACCGGACTCCAGCCTGGGCCACCCAGAGTGAGACTGTGTCTCAAAAAACAAACAAACAAACACCATCAGATCTCGTGAGAGCTCACTCACTAGCACGAGAACAACCTTCCCTTGACACATGGGGATTACAATTCAAGATGAGATTTAGGTGGGGACACAAAGCCTAACCATATCACCCTTCTCCCCTCTGTGAGGAGGAGTGAAGAAAGGCCAACACATTCTTTACTCTTTTGAATTCCTGTTCTCATTGACTTTGGCATATAGAATCTGGAGGTAAGAGTTTTATAAATCCTAGACTGATTTGGCTTTTTATACTGAGCGACTTGGATGTGTCAGGCACCTCTCTTTAGAATATGAGAATAATTGTCTCACTTTCAGCTTTGAGACTTAGGCTAAAATATAAAGAAAACAAAACTTCATGCAGCATGCTGTAAATAAGAATCTTCCCAGAAATAAAGCAAGCATGATTTAATTGTCACAAAGAGAACACTTGAATTTAAGATAATCATTATGATATGACAGATGGCTCCATGAATTCAGGATGTCCAATTTTTAAGAAATAGGGTCTGAGGTATTTACACAGATCAAAATCAATATAAAATTTGTTATGCAGTTAGCATGGTGGAAATCTGTTGTTTCTGGCTGTCTAGCATTCATTCCTCCTTCTTGGACTATAACCCTTTAGCCACAGTGAATGTTTGTTAATGGATATGTGACCAAAACTGGTCCAATTAGAATGAGTCCTTGACATTGACTGGACAGGAATCTGGAAGATATATGTCTGGTGTTGCTGGAGCCATCACATGGAGAGAAGCTGCCTTTGAGTAAAGCAATGAAGAGGAAAGGGCTTGTAAGATGAAAAAGGCCAAGACTAAGGTCCAGTGGCGTTGGCCCTGGATCCAGTCATGACTGAAGTCAGTGCTTAGACTTGTACTTACATAAGCCTATTAACTTCCCCCTTTTTTTTTTTTTTTTTAAGCCAGGTGACTTGGCTTTTCATCACGTGTAACCCAGTAGTCCTGGCTGTTGCCATGCATGCCACTCCTCAACTTGAACTGCTGCCTGGGGTGCACTGTCATCAGAATGGCTGTGTTCTTGGCATATTTTCTCAAGATGGACTTATGCCGGTAAGTGCTGATAATTGAAAGAATTTATTAATGTCCCATTCTGGGATTCTCCTGGCTACTGGGCACAATAAAAGAAATATAGTTAATTGCTTTGACAAATTCAGCAATGTTATGTTTGGATGCATAATTATGTTTGTGATTCTGAATTTGACTGTTCTGTATATGTGGCTGAAGAAATTTTCTTATTCATTTTCCATAATAATCCAATATAGCAGGTTTGGCCAGGCGTGGTGGCTCACATCTATAATCCCAGCACTTTGGGAGATTGAAGTGGGTGGATCATTTGAGGTCAGGAGTTTGAGACCAGCCTGACCAATATGGTGAAAAATCATCTCTACTAAAAATGCAAAAGAATTAGCTGGGCATGGTGGCACATGCCTGTAATGCCAGCTACTCAGGAGTCTGAGGCAGGAGAATCACTTGAACCTGGGAAGTGGAGGCTGCAGTGAGCCGAGATCGTGACACTGCACTACAGCCTGGGCGACAGAACAAAACTCTGTCTAAAAAAAAAAAAAAAAAAGGCAGGTTCACTTTATTTATTTATTTAGAGACAGGGCCTGACTCTGTCACCAGGCTGGGTGCAGTGGCACAATCTGGGCTCACTCCAGCCTCCATCACCTGGGCTCAATCCATCTTCCACCTCAGCCTCCCGAGTAGCTGGGATCACAGGTGCACACCACCATGCCTGGCTAATCTTTGTATGTTTTTTTTAAATAGGAGGTTTCACCGGGGTTTCCAACTCATGAGCTCAAGTGATCCACCTGCCTCAGCCTCCCAAACTGCTGGGATTACAGGCATGAGCCACCATGCCTAGCCTACGTTATTTTTAGTTGTCATTTTTACTAGTCTTTATAAAATATGTGACTATCCTTATTAATCTTTTATGTTCTGATATATGTTATATACCTAACTCTGAAGGTATTAAAAGTGTTTTCTTTTATAGAACCCAAAGTCCTTCCACATTAAAAAGAATGTGTTCCTCCTAGTACCTGAAACATATTCTCTAGTAAAAAGAGTTCTAAAGTCATAGCCCAGTCAAAGTGGTTTACATCTTTGAGAATTCTTGGCAATGCTGCTATTGGGAACATTTTCTGGAAGAAATCAGAAATTATCACTAATACTGTGACTTTATACTCTTCTGACTTTTTTTTTTTTAAGTTGTGCCTTTAGTCACTTTATTTCATTAAAAATATACTTGTTTTAAAGATCCTATAAATAACCACCCACTGATGTGAGATATAGGTCACCTCTCAGTGTGGTATTTTTTTTGTTGTTGTTTAATGTAAGGCAGTATTTCTTTCTTTCTTTTTTTTTGAGACAGAGTCTTGTTCTGTCACCAGGTACCAGGCTGGAGTGCAGTGTCGGAGCCTTATTCACACATAGTAGTTACAAGAATGTCAGATGTGATGACATATACAATCTAAACCAGACGGGCTGATTAAAAATTTACATAGCCTGGCGTGGTAGCTCACACCTGTAATCCCAACACTTTGGGAGGCTGAGGCGGGTGGATTGCCTGAAGTTGGGAGTTTGAGACCAGCCTGACTAATATGGAGAAACCCTGTCTCTACTAAAAATACAAAATTAGCAGGGCGTGGTGGCACATGTCTGTAATCCCAGCTACTTAAGAAGCTGAGGTGGGAGAATTGCTTGAACCTGGGAGGCAGAGGTTGCCGTGAGTCAAGATCCCACCATTGCACTCCAACCTGGACAAGAATCGTGAAACTCCATCTCAAAAAAAAAAAAAAAAAAAGAATTTACATAATGTAAAAGTATAGTCCATGTCAAAAGTGAGACAAGTGGACAGACACCTGCAGTGGGGAGAACAGGTGATGGGACTCCTTTTAGTGATCAGTTGAGTGCTCATGTGCAGTTATGATGCTTTTCCCCATCCCATTACAGAAAATAACTTTCACTAACAGATACAGGTATCCCACATACATTCAGCACACAGGAGTACATTGTGACCTGCTACAGGTACAATCTAAAGTGGTGTACCTGTGATTTTTCTGTGATACTCCCAAGAAAGTAGTAAATAGCAAACCCCATGTAGGCAGTGGGAAACACTGGTAGCTTTTCCGAGTTGGAGCTTGGAAGATGTTTAACTCTTGACATTAATATTCGTAAAGAGCATGTTTCCTTTTGCTATGTTTTCCTCAGAACTGACCTGCACTTAGAGTGGGGGAATTTTTTTTAAGATATTTATTTCCATAGGTTTTTTGGGGAACAGGTGATATTTGGTTACGTGAGGAAGTTCTTTAGCGGTGATTAGTGAGATTTTGGTGCACCCATCCCCCGAGCAGTATATACCAAACCTAATTTGTAGTCTTTTATCAGAGTGGGATAATTTTCATAGTTGTTTGACTTAACAGTAATAACTAAACTGCGTTTCAAAAATATATTTTGGCTGGGTGCAGTGGCTCACGCCTGTAATCCCAGCACTTTGGAAGGCCAAGGAGGGCGGATCACAAGGTTAAGAGATTGAGACCATCCTAGCCAACATAATGAAACCCCATCTCTACTAAAAATACAAAAAAATTAGCTGGGTGTGGTGGTGCACACCTGTAGTCCCAGCTACTCGGGAGGCTGAGGTGTGAAAATTGCTTGAACCAGGGAGGGGGAGGTTGCAGTGAGCTGAGATTGCACCACTGCACTCCAGCCTGGGCAACAGAGAGAGACTCTGTCTCAAATAATAATAATAATAATAATAATAATAATAATAATAATAATATTTTAGTCACATAATTAACATAAAACATAGGTCATCTATAACTTTGTGCTAAGAGGTAGAAAGGAATGCATCTGAATTTTAATGTTTTTAGTTTTCATTTTCTGTAGTTTCTAATACTGTTCTAAAGAATCAAATGGATACAACTGCTTCATTTACCAAAGGAGGCAGTAGTTTGAGCTCTTAGATTAGAGAAAATACAAAACAAGAAATGCCCCTCTTTTTCTCTAGGGCCTTTAAAGAAACGAGTCCAAGTTTATCTATAGAGCAGTGGTGTTTTTCTGTGTAACTGTTTAAAGAACAAACCAAATAAGAACGTCCTAACACGACAAGAGCATTGCCTTTTGGTATATTTCTATTAGGAATTAGGAATCTTTACCAGCAGTTCACAGTCAGTCTCTTTTTCTTATATGCCCCGTGTTCTCTGTTTTGTGCCCAGTCTTATGGCAAATGTATTTTGGAGGGGGTTGCTGGACAATGTATGCTTAGAGATCTTCTTAACGGATTTCTCTAGTTAAGTAGGAACCCGTCTAATAAAACGTGGCAGGTTCTGTGAACCTAAAGAGAGACTCAATGTCTCTCTCAATGCCTTTAAGTTACTGCTCAAATTGCAAGTGCCTATTTGGGGGGAAAAAGCATTAAAATAACTTGAAGAATTATTTCACTGGCAACTTAGAATGCAAAGTATTTTATTTTTGAACTTCTAAAATTTGAAAACAAGATAGCCTAGGATAAATAATATAGTTCTCCAAAATTGAATGTGCTCATTTAGAGCTCAGTTTTTCTGCCTGAAATACAAACACAACTTTCTAAAACTCCTAGGTGAGAACAGTGCTCTTTTGATGGTCTGTGATTAGATGAACGGATCTATCTCAGTTGGTAATATCCCTTTTTATCCTTTATTTTTTCTTTTTTACCCTCTGGGAAGGATTTAAACATTCTAGAATAGATGCATATTGTGTGTGTATGTGTTTCTGGTCTTATACTGACAGTTTCATTCCAAATATCTCGCTAGAGGTATATACTGTCACAGACAGGAATCTGTCTTCATTCTTCTCACTTTCATACACGTCAGAAATCAGCATCAAAATACTCACCAAGCTGTGCCTGCTCACCACTAGGAAGAGGGCTTGATTACCATCGACCTGTAAAGGCCTTCTAATTGTCTTGATGAGTTTACTCACGTTGACCTGATCAGGTACAAAATTATGTGGTTTTCCAGGACAGGAAGTTGCTTCTCTCCCCTGTGTCATTCTTTTGTCACTGGGATTTTGGTAGGATGCTGCTGTGAGTTAAGTGAGACATCCACTCTTTGTCTGAAGGAGTGGCACTGCTTGAAGGTCTTCTCCAACTTTGTGCTGTGCAAGGCTGGGCAAGGGCTGTGGCCAAGCAGAGGGTCCTGGCCACTCTGGGTGGCAACAGCGACTGCTGCAGATCTGACTTGCACAACAGGGGATTCCTTTGTCCAACGTTCTAACTTGAATTTCCTGCATTCCTTCACTAATTCATTCATTCATTCATTTAGAGATGGAGTCTCACTCTGTTGCCGAGCTGGAGTGCTATGGTGTGATCTCGGCTCACTGTTACCTTCGACTCCCTGGTTCAAGTCATTCTCCTGCCTCAGCTTCCCGAGTAGCTGGGACTACAGGCACGCGCCACCATGCCCAGCTAATTTTTGTATTTTTAGTAGAGTCGGGATTTCACAATGTTGGCCAGGATGGTCTCAATCTCCTGACCTTGTGATCTGCCTGCCTTGGCCTCCCGAAGTGCTGGGATTATAGGCGTGAGCCACTGCGCCCTGCCTCCTGCTTTTCTTTTTAAAAGAAAATGTTTGTTGGAAGAAATACCAAAATTTGATATGAGTTTTGAAATCAAATTTATTGTAGATTCAGCCAGAGGGAAAAAGCCTGAGGCGTCACATACCATAAAATACTGTGCAGGGTCACATTTTGGGTTCCTTCTCATAGGAATTGGAAAAGCCAGTGAAGTACCTAGGAAAAGATTACCAGGTAGAAAATAGGATAAATAAGGAAAGGCCTGGTGGTTCCTTTACTAAAAAAGGAGAAATTGACCTCAAAGTCTCAAGTCAGCTTGTTTAATTCCTTAAGCAAATGTTGATTACATGCTTGTCATACACCAGATACTGTGATGGGGTTTTGTTCTATGGGATCAGAGTTAGGTATTGAAATAGATGGCTATAATCACTGTGATATGCTGAGGGAAGATAGATTCCAATTGCTATTGGAACCTGGCAGAAGGGCAGGTGAGCCAGTGATCAGGGAAGGTTCTGGAGAAGGCAGGGTTTGACCTGAGGCTTAAAGATGAGTATGAGTTTATCTGGTGGATAGGGGAAGACGTTTTAGAAAGTATGTGCAAAATAAAACAGTATATGTTAGGACTCCTAAATAGAGTATGATGGAGAGAGGGTAAAAGGAAAGCAGGCTGGATACCAAAGAAAGGGAGGTGAAGCTGGCATAGTACTGCATGCCTGTAATCCCAGCTACTCAGGAGGATGAGGCAGGAAAATCGCTCGAGCCCAGGAGTTCCAGATCAGCCTGGGTGACATAGCAAGACCCTGTCTCTAAAAAAAAACAACAATAAAGGTGAACAGGGAAAAGGGTACCTTCCTTCCCATAGTTATTCCTTACAAATTGGACTGTCTTTTTATTATTGTTATTTTTAATTTTTAGTATCCGGCAGCAACCCGTTCTATGAGATGGAAAGGGCAATTCCAGCATTTGGATTGTCTTAAAGGCAATGAGAAACTAATTAATCTAGGGAGGAATATTATCAGATTTGCTTTTTTTTTTTTTTTTTTTTTTTTTTTAAAAAGCCTTTGTGGATGGTTTTCTTAAAGAGAAGTCTGTTGAGTTCTCTATATCCACAAGGGAGAAAGTACGAGGGAAAAGATAACATGCAGGAAATGAATTGCTGCAAGAGAGAATTTGATTAGACAAAGGAAGAACTTGACCCTGTGGGGATTAGACAGAGGTTATGAAGGGAATTGGTGGCCTTTTCAGACTGAAGATGTTTTATAAAAGGTTGTTGTCGCCTTTCACATTTTAATTTTGTTTCTGGTTCAGGTTGGACGAGTTCAGACTTCCTATGGTGTGTTCTTTAGAAGAGTTGTTCCATCTGTTAACAGATGAACAGAAAACAAAGTTTCGGTGCTCCCCAGAAGTTTGGCTTAGGCACGACTGAATAGGCCTGTTTCTTGCAGTATTTTTTTAAACAACATTTAATATGATAATACAAACTATGAATATTTGAGTGAGACATTGGATTCAGGGTCTCCAAACTTAATTGATTATAGGATCCCTTTTATATAAGGAATTTATGTTCTTCTAAGGAGCACCCTCTGTAAAATACTGAACCAGATTTGGTTACAAACTCTAAGATTCTTCCTTAAGTTCTGAAATCCTAAAAAAATAAGATTTGAACTTACTTATTCATTATGGAATTATGCTCATCCATTCAATATCTGCCTTATCTGGGGCATATATAAGCTCTTAAGTCTTTTGATATTTAATAATAACTACGCAGTGACTATTTTTCAGAGTCCTGAAGGATGGATAAGTCAGATAAAATATGACCAGATATAATCTCCACCTTAAACTCAAATCAAACTAAAATCCTAAGGGCCAAGTTAGTAGAAAATTTGGGAAACAGCAGGTCTACTCACTTCAAAGAATGAAAGGAAAAGAGGGAGTAGATAAACAATCCCTTATCTCCACACCTGGTATTTCTTGGTACATGTTAAAACTCAGGAGGTTAGAATGCTAATGTGTAGTCAAAGAGAGATGGAACTCTGGAGTCATCTGAAGGATGTTGTCTTGGGAATGTAACATTTAAGTGCCAGGAATAAGATTTGGGATCCTCAGCAAACTCTAAGGCCAGTGCAGTGGCACGTGCCTGTAATCTCAACTATTTGGGATGCTGAGGCAGGAGGATCACTTGAGCCCAAGAGTTCAAGAGCAAAATAGTGAAATCTCATCTTAAAAAAAAAAAAAAAAAAAAACCCTAAAATACAAAAAACTTTCAAGAACTAGATTTTTTACTGATTAAATCTAATCCTGGGGTTGCAAATAGATTTTTACTTTTTTTTCCTCTGTGCATATGCTTACCCAAGCAAATAAATTTTAACTGAGATATTTAGATGTCAATTCTAACTAGTTGTCAGTGTTGCTTGGAGTATTAGGACGAGAAGAGTTGAGACTGAACCTCAACTAAATCCATGAAACAAATGTGGCAATTGGTGAGCAGTATCTGCCTTATCTGGGGGAAGTGTGTGAAGCTCCCCATCCTTGTAGTTGCCACCCCCTTTCTAAGTTATACTCAAAGTATGTCAGGTCATAAAGGGTGCTGTGAGCTGGATTCAATCAGAAACAATTTGAGAAATAGAATGATTGACAATATCTTGTCAAATCACGCAGAGTGTATATAACACTATAGGTCTAGAAGAAACTGGTGTACAAATGAGCCAAGGAACATTGATTTAGATTAGAAACCTGAACTTTGCAGAAATGTGGTACAGCCCAGCACCCCATAGAAAGGAGTCCTTGACAAAGAAGTCTACAAATATATTTTAGCACATGAAGTGTACATCTTCAAATTTTGTATAGTGTCTGTATGAGAATTTCTGCTGGAGACTGTACAGTTGGTCTTTCCTGTGAATAAATCAAATTCATGTTAATTCATATCTGTACTTTGTCAAGCAGTACTGAAAATTCTTGGTGAAGTTCTCAATATAAAGAATTTTCTTTCCTTTTTCAAATGGGGCCTCTGTTACCCACAGGGATCCCTCAAAGTCCCTACAATAGGTGAAACTATCAAGCAGAGGTATATTAGAGTGGGAATGATGGAAGAAACTAGCACTTGTGTAACTGTTGATCACACAGCATCCAAACAAATCCCTGCCACCATCTCCTAGCAGGGCTTGTCCTATTGATGGGTGAGCTGCCGCCCACGTGTAGTGGCGCACCTGGTGAGTCAGGAAGAGTTATAACTTCATATCCAGCTTGCTGTCCACATCCAATTCTGTTTCTTAGCCAAATGACATAAAAAACAACTTGAGAAAAATAAAAGTAATGTCTTTCTGAAAGTTTATTTGCAGTAGTGTCTGGTTTGTGGCTAAAATTCTGGACTTGAAATTAGGAGAGCTGAGTAGAAACAGAAATGGAAAGGTCTCTGTTCCTTTTTCAGTTTGACCAGGCACTGCTTCAGAGCTTTTGACAATTCAACTTTGCTGGGCCTCAGTTTCCTCATATTTGATTGGGAAGAGAGGAGGGCTGGAGGTGGAGACAATGAAGGAAGGGATTGTCTATTTAATGACTTTTAGACATTTTGTCTAAAGTGTTACCTGCATTTCCCCTGGCCATGCCCAGTGAGCTCTCAAGAACAGCAATGAGATGCTGAGTCTACAGATTGGATGAAATAGAGGGAGCTAGAACCACATGCATCCCCGCTCCCCAAACTTCTCCCAACTAATGCAGAAGGTTCCCAAGGTTTGTCAGACAGCGATTTGAATTTCTGTGGTCTCTCTGGCTACTCTGCGGTATTTCTGGTGCCCTGTGGCCTTTGAAATGGGCACAATAATGAGGCTAGTACTTCACCCCTCACTTATCTGTCTTAAAACTGTGCTGCTTTGAGCTGTTTCCCACAGATGTCTGGGTGATGTGGCTCCATGCAAGCTCCTGAGGATTGGGCTGGAAACAACCCACCTCCATTCAAAACCACCTTTTCCTTAAGAAGACCTGTGTTTGTCATTAAATCATATGTATAAGCTGGTGTAGACCTTTTAATTATGTTCTTTAGACTAATTAAGTTATTTAGTCTTCAAAGTTTTTGCTCTCAAAATCTTTAAAAGACTTGTAAAACTTTTAAAGTATCTGCACATTTTCAAGTCAACATGAACATATTGTATAAAGGATCTATTTTCTGTTGTCAACAGACAAAATTACAACAAACTTAGTTTAAATAGCTCAATTGGCTGTATTGTAACTTTAGAATTGGGCAACACTTCATTCCATAAAATATAATAAGTATTCTGATGAGCAGAAGGAGTTGGCTTTGTAGGCGGAGGACAGCTGAAGAAAGCAAAAGCAAAGAGAGCAAAGAGTATATTAGTCATTCCTCAGCTACTTTTCTGTAAGGCAGGACAGGGAAGCAGAATAATAGAAAAAAATGTGGCTCCCATCTGTAATCCCAGCTATTCAGGAGGTTGAGGTGGGAGCATTACTTGAAGCCGAGAGTTCTAGGCTACAGCAAGCTATGGTCTTGCCACTGCACTCCAGCCTGGGTGACAAAGCATGAACCACTCTTAAAAAAAAAAAAGAGAGAAAGAATAACTGCTTAGTTAACATTAGGCTACTGTGTGTGTGTGTGTGTGTGTGTGTGTGTGTATGTGTGTATGTGTGTGTTTTTCATATTTACTAAGTAATGGAACAAAAGATCCAGCAGCTCTTACATAGCCTTTATTTAAAAAAAGAAAAAAAAAAGATAAATTGTCTTGAAACTACTCCTGTATTTTGAAAAACATTTTCTTTTAAAAGTAGCTGGCCAAGAATCCAGAAAAACGTTTAGAGAATCTCCTTCCCTCTTGCTTTTCTGTTCTGTTACCTGATGTCAGTCATTTTATTTGTTTTTCTTGGGCAGTCAGAAATCGGTTTTTACTTTGAAATTAAGACACTAATTTTTTTGTCTTAGAAAATGTTAATCATATTGTTTGGTTTGGGGTATTATCTTAGGTTAACTTGACAATTTCTAGGTTTTTTGTTAATTAAAAATTATTAGTTTTACTGCCTCTATATCCACTTGTGTAAAAAAGGATAGTATCTAATTATAACTTTCTGCTTTTTAAAAACCTTTAACTGTTTATAACTGTAAGGATTTAAGCAGAAGTTTTTCATGCTGATTGAAGATTTAAACTAGCTTGTTCGGGAAATCAGCTGTTATCTCTTTCTCCTGATTTCTCAGAAGGTCAAATAAATACTTAGTTTGAATTTGGTAGAAGGGAACTTTAGTATGAGTGATGCCATTCTGACTTTTTGTCTGGTCTGTTGAAGCCTGGTGCAGAAACTGTCCAAAACAATGGCCTCTCGTGATATTTATTTAACAGGGTTATCTTCATGCTTTTTTTTTTTTTTTTTTTTTTTTTT